>JAPFFP010000046.1:4701861-4712626 GCA_026153255.1 Solanum medicagineum
CATTGATATTCATTTATCCCATATTGCTTTGTATCATCTCTTGATCAGGGTAGGTGGCAAGGTTGGGATATTATGATATATCTTGACCACGGGCAGGTGGCAAAATTGAGATACTGTGAAACCAATTGACCACGGGTAGGTGACAAGGTTGAGACACTGTTATATCCCTTGACCACGAGTTGGTGACAAGGTTGAGATATTGTGATATTCCTTGACCATAGGCAGGTGGTAGGGTTGTGAGACACTCGGTATATGGCCTGATGACTTCATGCATATTCACATCTATTATTGTAAGGTACCATGGGTTATTATGGATATCTTAGTTAACCATTATGTATATTTTAATTCTGCACTAACTTTTTTTGATGCAGGTGATAGGATTCTTCGTTATTACATACTTGTTCGATTTCTGTTACCCAGTCGGTTGAACCTATTGGGTAAATTTCGATGTACACACCGCTACTTTGTTTCCTCCCTGCAGATCGAGCACAAAGATCCGCACAGAGTAGTTGATTCACTCTAGCTGCGCTTTTCTGCACCTATCCAGATCTTACCGGTGAGGCTCAGACGTTGAGTTTGCGTGGATCTCTGGGATTTTCTTTATTGCTTCCTTTCAGACTTTGTATTGGACATTATCCGCTTTGTATTTCATTTGCGATAGTTGTATTTACTCTATCGTACTACTTTAAACGTCTTGTACTCATCATTTCAAGTTTTGGGGATTTCTTATTATGGTTGTGATGATTTCACTTTATTTTATCTTTCTTTAGTCGCGATCTGATTTTGGATCGTTACATTTAGTTAGCTGGTGGAAACTTTTGGGAATAAATAAAAGATTGATTAGGATATTTTTATCTGCTACATATATAGTTCTTCTTATTTCCAATTAAATAAATTAATCATAAAGCAGAAACTGAATCCTCTGCCTAATCTTAAAAACAAATCCTCTGCCTAATTAACAGTACAAATTCAAAAAGAAAAAAAAACTAGAAAAAATTTCCTTTCTTCCTTTCCAGTTGTCATAATATCTCTTTTAAGAGTTAAATTGCATGAACTTTGACTAATATTTTATGATGAATATTTTTTTAATCTTATTAATATGAAAAGATTACAACTTATAATACGTTTTGTATATTTTTTAATATTTAATTTTATTTTAAAATTTAACTTTAAAAATCAATTAAATTAACTTAAAAAAACAGCAATTGACAACTTAAAAAACATAGGGAGTACTTTATTCTACTTGATACACCTTAATTAGGTTTGCACTATCTGGTTGAATTGACAAGATATGAAATAAATGGAGAAGGAGCATACTATTAATTAATCTTTTGAGGTTCTCAAAATCTCAATGTTGATATGCACTTTACTTGAGGTCAAACAAATGAATTATTTTGTGTCGACAAGGTAGTGTTAGTTGTTCTCTAATTTGAGGACAAAGAATATTACCCACATCCATATAGTGTAAATCCGTTGGAATCTTTTCTTCCCCACTAATTGATTCCGCTATCCATTACCCACATGACTTTTTTCTAAATAGGATCATATATGAATTTGAATTAATCTAACTTTAATATAAATTTTAAATTTATATAATGATAATTCTAAATTAATTAGCCTTTAATATGAATATGATATATCGACGAATCCCCAAGAAACGACTAATTGAATTAATACATCTATTTAGCATGTTGATTGGACTTAAAGTAACTAACGGTCGTTTGACAAGTATACATGTTGATGCAAGTTTTATTAGAAGACAACTTATATTTAGAGGAAAATCCACACATGAAACTTTTAAATTTCTTTTAAATGATAAATTGGCTAAATTAATTAAAAGATAGCATTGACATCAATTTTTATTGACCAATCAAAATTATCTTCCATAATCTATAATTATGGCAACAATTAAGAGATTCATTCTACTTCAATTGAGATTATAAAAATTAAATTATCTGACCTTTTAGTTTTTTTTTAGTTAAAATTGAAACTTTAGGTCTTTCTTTGAAAAAAGTAAGTTGAATAATACACTAATGATCAATGGATTATTTCAATTTTTTTTTTTTGGTTAATCATTCTAAAATCTGAATATGTTGTGTGTAAAATAAATGCGACTGTTTTGCTAAAATCTTCCTACTGCTTGACCAAAAAAAGTATTGAGTCGACATTTTACTTGCCTTAGAAATATTGTGAAATAAAATAGTATTGACTATGAAAGCCGACACAACAAACATTTAATCATGGGAGAGACTACGGTTACAAATCATAATTAAGGCAAAGTTTTAAAAAATTAGGACATACATAGCCTTTTTAGGACCTTTAGTTAAAGAATAATCAAAGTTAAACAACTTTAGTCTCCTCATAAGAAAACTTCTGACATTCAGATTTGAAGTTAGTTCCAAGAAAGGGGCCGTTCATGTCAGGAATAGAGGCTGTTAAGGATGTATTTGCTTTTTTTTTCTTTGTTTTCCGTCGAGATAGGATTTGTGTGAAGTATACCGCTTGTCTAGCCTATGCTTTGCAAGCCTACATAGGTTACAAGAGTGAAAAGAATGCATTGGATGGATGCCCGGGCATTGAGAAGGGAAGACGCTTTCAGAGGCCATAGGCCATGGAAGATACCATAGATCTCCGATCGGGTAAGCAACAGGAGGAAGAGGTCTATATCCATTGTCGTAGCTAAAAGGATTCCCTTAAGACTAAGAGCCGGGGCATCAGATGAGGTACATGTAAGAGAGGGGTAGGTGAACAGCTTAACATGCATGTGAATAAATTATTGGCAGAAGTTGTATTCAGTTTTGACTAACTTTAGACTGAAAGTATGGAGTTTTAGCAATTTAAAATTTCAGACTCCAAGACCTGAAGGAGAAAGAGGAGGAGGAATAATTTCCAATGCAATTTGCTGAAATTAGCTAAACTTTATAAAGTTGTCCAAATTTCGATAGTTACTCGTCATACGCGCCGGTGAGATTATCTGCCTTACAAACCTTGGTGGATGTCATTATACTTGTGTTAATAAAAGATAGTATGAAGAAATAACCGAAATGTGCTTGAGTTGATCTAGAAACTACAATATTGATTTCAGGCACACTTATAAAATATTCATCCTTTGAAACTTTGGCCCAACTATAGACTAAAGTTACCGACATGTTATTTTGTCAAGATTATGGAATGAGAACCTATTGTTAGTATTCCTTCTGAGAAAAAAATAAACGAGAAATACTTGTCTGCGGTCATTTGCTACTCTCCATTTTGATGACAAAACCTGATGAATTGACCTCACTATCCAACATACATTGCCATATTTCAACACATATTTGGAGTGCTATACATGGCCTAATTATAATCGTACAAGATGTACACAAACGTGGTAAATGTTTCCAAACTACATTCTACTATTAATATAATTGGTGACATTTTCCAATTTCACCATAAAAGAGTCTATTTGAACCGACTCTTGACTAATTGACTTATTTTATTCTGTCAATCGACTGAGTCGCAACACTCGTAATAATTGACTTTACAATGATTTCATTAGATTTTGAAAACTCATACAAATGTCTACCTGCCCCCTGCCTGCCTCTGATTATTGAGAGTGATTTGTTTCCAATTATCCTAAGTCAGCCTATCATTCATTAGTTAGGGTTAGAAAAAAAAGGTTAGCTGAAAGTAGTCTCTTCTTCTCAGTGAAAGCTAAAGGTTTGGATATAGTAGGAGTGTGGTACATCTCTCTTTTATTGAATAAGTGATTCAAAAAAGAAGAAAAGTACTGTTGTTTTACTTTAGTACTTTACTACATTTTGACAGATTCTAGGATAATTATTTTTTTTGGTAACTAATATTTCATTAACCACCAAATGATCTTTACAAAGCTATAGCAATGTGAACTCATTACTATTTCTGTTTAAAACTCATTTCAGCAACTACATTTCCTAATTCTAGAATACTAGTTGTTGTAATTTCATCCTAGCTACTGGTTTGGCCCTTACATTACAAATATATGCAATCTCCCTTGCTATTACTTCACTTTGTCAGCTCTTGCCTTCAAATGTTCTGAGATTTCTTTCAATCCAGGTCATGTACACAATCTCAGCATATACCATTTTGAACACTTGTGCATTATTCAATCTGCCCTTTGAAGATGCTATCAGCCATTCCAGATGAGCTTCCCAAGTTGTTGTTCGATTCCATTGCCATCTTAACCACACCATGATTTTCCTCCATATGTTGTGGGTGAAGAGGCATTCTACAAATAGATGATCTCTTGTCTCCAATTGTTATTGGCAGAGCTTACAGGTGCAATTTGTTTCTATTCCCCACTTTTGTAATCTATCTGTAGTCATCAGCTTATTCTGCAATGCAGCCACAGAGTGAATCTTGCTTTTGGTCTTGCACTATTGTCACATATCACTGGTTTCTAGGGAACTCTTGAGTTTTGTCCTAAAAGCTTTTGATATATAGTCTTGATGAATATTGAATCCTGATTGTTTGTCTGAGTTTGGCTCAGTATGGTCCTTGCTGCAATTATCTTCTTTACCATCCATGATGCCTGAGAAGGTATATTAGTTGTGAAGATAGTATTGTCCTTGATGTAGTATGTGTGAATCCATTTGATCCACAACTTGTCTTGTTTATTAACTAGGTCCCAAGTAGTTTTTGCTATTGCAGCTTTGTTCCACAGCTTGATATTGATCAAATTTTGTCCTCCAGCTGATTTAGGTGTGCAGATTTTATCCCATGCTACCATTGCTTTTTTTGTTATAGTGTTAGTGCCTGACCACAAAAAACTCCTGCAATGTGCCTCAATGAGTTTAAGAACCTTTGCAGGAATGAGGAATAATTGATACCAGTATGCCTGAATTCTAAATAACACTGTTTGTATCAGCTGCTATCTGCCAGCATAAGAAAGCTTCCTGGCAGTCCATGTAGTGATCTTAGCAACTATTTTCTCTACCAGTGGCATCCATTGGCCAAGTGTAGGCTTCTTTGTAGAGGGAGGGATCCCCAAGTATTTGAATAGGAGTTAACCTAGAGTCAATCCAGTGGTTTAAACAATGTGCACTTGTTCTTCATTTGAGATACCTCCAAAGTAAATTGAACTCTTATCCTTGTTTGTCTGTAGTCTAGAGGTTTAGGTAAACTTGTAAAAGCATTCCATCAGTGTTGTCATAGATTTAAGATTTCCTTTAGCAAATAGTAGTAAATAATCTACAAAACATAAATGTGAGATGCCCAACTTTGCACATCTAGGGTGGTAAGAAAAGCTCTTATTGTCTTTCAGGGTGTTGAGCAATCTGCTTAGATACTCTATAGCTACAACAAATAAATAAGGAGATATTGGATCTCCTTTTCATAATCCTTTAGCAGCTTTGAATGGTGGATTAGGCTCTCCATTTATCACTATATAATAGGACACTGTCTTAACACACTGCATTATACATTGAGTAAACTTGGTAGGGAAGCATACTTCATTCATCACTTGTTCTAGGTAAACCCATTCCACTGAATCATATGCTTTTTGAAGATCAATCTTTACCATGCATCTAGGTGAGATATGATTTCTTTAATATGCCTTAACTAACTCAATAGCTAAGATGATGTCGTCTGCTATTTTCCTCCCTGTAATAAAAATTGATTGGGCCTCACTTATTACTGTTGCTATCACACCTTGTAGCCTAGTTGTTAAGATCTTAACAATGATTTTGTATAGGGTTGTGCATCATGCTATTTGTCTGTATTCCTACAGTAGCTGGATTGAGCTTTTTGGGTATTAGTGTGATAGAGGTACAACTGATAGCATTGTATATTCTGCTTGTGTTAAAGAATCTTCTTACTACCATTATTACTTCATTTCTAATCAGAGGCCAAGCTATTTCTTTATAGAATAGACATTATATCCATCAACTCCAAGTGCTTTATCATCATCAATAGCCTTCAGACCGGAATAGATTTCCTTATCAGCGATTGGCTGACATAGTACTATTGCTTGTTGTTGGCTTATCAATGGTCCTTTCCTCACGATCTCTTTGCTTACTGCAAGCACAGACTGAGTTGTTGATCCCATTAGAGCTTTATAGAAATTTTAGATCTCATATATAATTTCTTGTTGTTGTGTCAATGTGATTTCATTCAGGGATGTTAGCTTTGTGATTTGTTTCCTATGAGTTCTCTCTTTGATGGTTGCAGAGAAGTATTTGTTGTTAGCATCACCCAATTGGATTTATTTTATTCTAGATTTTTGTCTTAGGCACTCTCTTCAATTGTTGACCATTTCTCTAGTTCTTGGATAACTTCTTTTTCTAATCCTGCAAGGTTATCTGAATAGTTTCTACTCAGTTAGTTCTGTATTTGCTGAATGTCTTCCCTTGCCTTAGAGATTTTCTACTCTACGCCTTTAAACTCCTTCCTATTTAGTGTCTTAAGTGGATCTTTTAGTGCTTTGAGATTCTTCCAAATGTTCTTTGTTGGTTCTCTAGCTAGCTGATCTTTCCATATGTTCCTAACTATTTCCATGAATTCAGCATGTTTTGTCCATACATTGAAGAATCTGAAAGGTGATTTTACCCTATAATCTGCTCCTATTAAGCTGAGAAGCATAGAGGTATGATCAGACATCTGAGGTAGTGCATATTTAGTTTGTACTTGCCCCCATTTCATCATCCATTGATGGTTTCCAAAGGCTCTATCAATTCTACTACATATCCTATAATCACCTATTTGCTTGTTTTTCCAAGTGTAATATTCTGCTTTCCATGCTAATTCACTCACTATTATGTCTTGCATGTATTCAGAGTAGTCTTTGATCTCAGCTAAAGTGACTGAAGAGCCAAATATTCTATCCTGGGGATGCAACACTGCATTAAGATCTCCAAGACTAACCAAGGTATTGTGACATTCTACCCTATGCTTCTAAGATCATTCAAGAGAGGTTTTCTTAGTTCTATGGAGTTGAATCCATATACTATAGTGCATTCACATGAAACAGTCCCTAAAATGTCAGAAATGTTACAATGGATACTTTGACTTATAATGGAAATTGCTGTAACATTATAGGCACTTGGATCCCAGTCAAGCCATATCCTACCATTGTTGCTACATTAGTAATTAGTGATTGCCTCCCATCCAGGAAAAATGTTGCTTGAAATTTTAGGAAACTTATGTTTCTTTACTCTTTTTTCAACCAAGCTAACAAGATTTATTCTCCTACTCTTCAAAAAGAATTTGAGTTCCTTTTGTTTACACCTCTTATTCCCCTAATATTCCACACTAACCAAGTCATTAAATGGTCTTTGAAGATCCTCTTCTTTCAGGAGCCATTTTTTTCCAACTCACTTCTTTCCCATCGTTTGCTGATTAAACTTCTAAAAGCATTCTTCAGTGGCATGGATTTAAGTGCAGGAAAATCAGTTAGGTTGAACTCAGGACTATGTCTTGTCGCCACTACTTGGGGGGATTTTTGAGGTGTGCCTACCACTTGCTGGAGTTATGGTTGGTTCACTATCTCATTCTTTCCCTCTGGGACTTGTTCATTGTTTTCTACATTCTTCTTTATAGGACCCTTACCTCTCCATTCTTGTGTTAGCTTCTTGTGTTGCTACTTCCTTGTCCCTGCATTCATCTAGCCTTGATTCTTTGGGAGGAAGTAATGTCCCACTGCTGAACACTTTATACACTACTTTGGCTTCCATTCATAGTCAATAGCCTGTTGAATTTGTTTTCGATAATAGTAATTACAGTAGGCAGTGAGCTAGTGATATTGACCTCTATTAGCATCCTTGTAAATGAAATTCTAGTCCTATTTGTAGTACATTCATCAGCATAAATAAGTTTACCTACTGCACTTGCTATCCTACTCAGAGAATCCTTGCTCCAGCATGACATAGGTAGGTTTCGAAAATTTACCCATAGAGGTATGGAGGTAGGAAATTCTTTTTCCAGGTTGAACTCAGATGTCCATGGCTTTAATATGATTGGTTTATTATTGATAATATATGATCCATTGTAGAATATCTCTTGCATATCACTCATGCTGTGGAATCTTATGATATAGTATCCTATATCATGTAAATATAGGTCAAGTTGTTTCACAGATGTCCAGAATTGCATTACATACCTTTACATCGTTTTATACCCAGGGATTTCACTTATGAAGTATGCAATAAGGGATGATTTCCACTTTTGTAATTCCTTTTCCAATTCTGTTTGCTTAAGTTCTGCTACTTGTTGACCATTCATAAGTTTAGGGGTGATATAGTCTAGGGTCATACCATTCTCAGCAGCTTTATTCTTAGTAAACAAGTTATTCCATGTTGCTACATTTGATTACTCAGCTAGTTCTTCTTGTTCTTCAGATATGATTTCTTTAGCTACTGTTCCATTGACCCCTAATATTATATCTTGCTTGTTGCTCATTTCAGGTGCCTGGCTTGTGAGATCTAGCTATATCAGTGTAGATCTAGCTTTATCCAGTGTCATGGAGCTCATATTTTGCCTATTGTTGTCCTCTTCAGCCTACTATTTCATTGGTTGAGTTCATGTCCTCAGGTGTTAGCTCCTCAGATTGCTCTTGAGCTTTAGTTCCCTATGCTACTGAGCTTCCAAAAGTGACAATTGGAACTTTTTTGGTCTATCTCTACCTTGTTATCGTCCTCTCATCATAGTTGTAACTACTCCGTTGATGTTCACTAACGTGCACCGAGAGCACTAGGGAGAGCAATTTTCAAATTTTCTCATTTTAGTTAAAAGCACTACTGAGTTAGTGCCCTTTTAATTCTGCATTTTTAGTTGAGTTGTAAGCCTATTTATAAAGCATTAGCAGTGATGAATCATAACTGAAACACAATCTTGCAATTCTTGAAAAAACTTTGCAGCCTTCAACTTTACTTCCCTACTAGTTTCTTCTTTCCTTTCTAATATTTTGTTCTTGAGATCTTTTCTCCAACATCTGTGGTATCAGAGCCTGCGTAGATTCAGGAGACCTAGTAACAAAAAACAAACACCATGACTTCCAATAGAAGTTCTCTGAACATAGTTCAGCCGGTCATCCCCATTTTCACAGGACAAAGTTATCAGTTCTAGAACATCAAGATGAAGAGTTTATTTAAGTCTCAAGATCTTTAGGACTTAATAGAGACTGGGTATGCAGATTCAGGTGAAAAACATTGGCAGAAGGAAAATAGAAAGAAAGATGCAAAGGCATTGTTCGTTTATTTTAAAGAAATATTTTAAATGGGTATTTTGGACTATTTAATAACTACAGTTATTTAGTTTATGGGTAAATCTTGATAGTTGAATTAACTGGGGGACTAATTATTAAATTAGTTTAAAATCCTACACCACATGACCAAATATTTTAGATTAAATTAGTAAATTTCTAGGAATTGATTAATTGTGGAAAAGAAATGGAAGAAGAACGTGAAGAGAAGATAGGGCCGACAGTTCAAGCATCAAACAGTGAACAAAGTGTCTGTTCCAAGTAAAAATTTCCCCTATAATTTTCAATTCTACATTTGTATATATTGTCACAACATGTGTACAAATATAGTACTACACCATAATAGAATTGAAAAAGAAAGGAAAGAGGATAAGTGGGAAAGTAACCTTGAAAGTTGCTCTAATGTTTTAGATTTTCTCTTGATTTGTAATTATGAGGGGATAATGGTTAGTGGACATTCATGGGTCTTGGTGACTGATTCCCTAGGAAAACATTTTGGTTAGTGCAAAATGCTATTTGATGCCAATGACTTGGGTGCGTGTCTCCATATAGTATTAAATGCAGAGGGTATTTTGCACGTGTTCCTTTGTATATATGACTTCCTTCATCGGCACTTTCTACCGAGTTCTTTCGGTCCCTTGTTGGGTCAAACTTATTACTACGTTATGCAGTTTCGGGTGTGTGTATATATGTATAGGCTAGACGTATAGTAATATGAGTATTTTTAGATTTGAAATCTTATTGTGATTATTATTTGACTAGATTATGGTGCTACGAATTCTATTCGAAACGGGAAGCCTCAAGTGTTAGATTGATCGTGATTCGACTAAGGCAATTGAATTTCTTTACCTTTGTTAAGTATATAGAATCTGGTGCTTCTTCTGTGAGGTGTTGAGAATGGTTTTGAGGTATTGAGTGTTAGAACCCATAATTTAGAACCCGTAAGTCCTTAATTGGTTCAATTTGGTAAAGTTTGGGACCAAATGTAAATTTCTTCTAAAGTGTAGTCTTTAAGATTTAAATTGTTAGTGGGGTCATGTGTTGTGGCTTTTTTTGATTTGTTCAAGTGGAAGATTTTTTTTGTTTATATATATGTATACTTAACTTATGGGTTTTGTGACGAGGGTCCCCTGGAAACAGCCTCTCTACTTTTGTGGTAGTGGTAAGGTCTGTGTACATTTTATCCTCCCCAGACCCCACTTGTGGGATTACAATGGGTATGTTGTTGTTGTTGTTGTATATATATGTATACTTAGAAGAGTTCCCATACTTAGAAAAAAAAGAAGAGAGCAACTAAGAAAACAAGCAACCCTCTCAGGTTGCTACAGTAAACTGGGAGATATTTATTTTTTTCGATCTTTCGATTATTTGACCCTTTAAGCTTGGTATATTGGGTCCCCTAAGTGGCGTGGAGGCGTTAGTTGGTCGAGGAAGCTCTTGGTTTGATGGCTATGAAGACTTGGGTCTAGTAAGAGGCTTGAAAGGTATGTTAACTTCTAGCTTCATTTATGTAAATTAAAGATTGTGGGTGTGTTAGGGGTGTGTTAAATT
>JAPFFP010000046.1:4742888-4773851 GCA_026153255.1 Solanum medicagineum
ATATATATACATCAATGTATTCTAAGTGTGAAGAATGACACACACACAATTCATAAAATCATGTCTCTAATTTAAGTACTGCTTTCACTTTCAGCTTGTCAATGGTGCTCTTTTATGTGCATTAGCAGTTTTATGGAAGAATCTAATGTTTTTATCTCCCTCTTTCAACCAGATAGCCCTAGACCTTTGTCTCCAAGCAACCTCCTCTTTTCTAGAAATATCTTCAAATTCACTGGTGAGAGTCAATTTGGATGCTATTTCCTCCTCATGTAAAGCTCTGCGCTCCTGAATTTCTTCTAGAGTAGCTAGTTATTTCAACACACTATGTTTCTGTAAAACAGACTTCCCCCATTCCTTGAGTTTTGTCTTCAAAGCTTTCATCTTTGTCATAAGCACAAAATCTGGGTTGCCAGTACTGTGGAAAGAATCTCACCAACTCTTAATCTTTTCTTTGAACCCCTCTGTTTGCAACCACCAGTTCTCAAACTTGAATTAGGATTTTGAATTTTCCCAGTCCCCACATTGAAGCATAACAGGTGAGTGGTCTGAAGTTACTTTCGGAAGAATACTCTATTTTATGTTCCTGAAATAGCTATCCAGGTCTTCTGAAATGAGAATTCTATCCAGTCTAGTAGTTGTATCATGCCGATCCCCTTTTCTCTCGATATACTTGTCCCCTTCCATATCCAAATCCATCAGCTCCATGTCCTCTATGAACTCCAATAAGTCAGACATTGCTTTTACTGATTCTGTGGCAAGTTTTCCATCTCTGAAGGATGTCTAGCTGTGTTAAAGTCACCATACAGAACCCAAGGTCCTGTCATTAGACCCCTAGCAGCCCCTATCTCCCCCCATGTCTCTTTACTCTCCACTTTACAATTAGGAGCGTAAGCCGCTGTTAAATGTCAGTCAAAAACTTATTTTTTCCTGTGAAGTTGCAAGACACAGAGTACATGCCAACACTACTAACTACTCCTTCCCAGTCCCTTTTATCCCACATAATGATAATTCCTCCCCTAGTTCCACTTGCCTCCAATTGCACAAAATTGACCCACCTATTCCCTTAAACTTCTTTCACCAACTCTGCTATGTTT
The DNA here is from genome assembly GCA_026153255.1 of Solanum medicagineum. NCBI lineage: Eukaryota > Viridiplantae > Streptophyta > Magnoliopsida > Solanales > Solanaceae > Solanum > Solanum medicagineum. The sequence goes on from JAPFFP010000046.1 coordinate 4,743,983, forward strand.
CCCTGTACCTCTGTCTCTGGGAGGCATACAATGTTTGTCTTCCAAGTTCTAAGGATGTTCCTTACCTGTTCCCTCTTCCTCCTACAATTTAGGCCCCCTCACGTTCCAAGAAACAATTTTCAAATTCATTGATCTTGAATTGGAAGGTATCCCCCTACTTCTAGACCCATAGCTCCAGTATTTGTTATCTAATTCTAGTCTCTTTAGTTCATTGGACCCCTTTTTTAGCTATCACTTGTGTATCCCCATTCTGTTGTTTATTGCTATCAATCTTTTTAAATAACTCTTTCGCCTTCTCCTTGCAGCCTTTGAAGTCAACACCAAACTTTGCACTAAACTTCATGATGTACTGCTGAATCCATTCAGACGTGTTCACTTCCTGATCGCTATCTTCTGTTGGCATTTTCATGTTTGTCAGCGCAGCTGCCTCTTTTATTCAATTCACAATTTGGAATTGATTGTCTGGATGCATCGCAATTAGTTTGCCTTCACTTGCTTGCATTGTTTCTCTAATGTCCAGAAGCATGGAGAATTGTTCTAGCTGCAGATTCGATCTTTCCTTTGCAGTCTGGGTATCCCGCAATTTGTCGTGGCTGTTTGGTAGGTGGATTTAGCAATATTGGCTTGAATTTCTGTCTCTATAGTACTATCCTCCCGCTGAACCTTTTTATTGGTTTCTGGCATTTGAAAAAATTTTGAGCTATTTAAATTAAGGCCCACTTCTGCCACTTCTCCAATTTGCCCACGGGTCCTTTTCTTTTAATAGCCTTCCGCGTGTTCTTAATTTGAATTCTCCCCTTACTCTGCAGATCCCATGTGACTACCCTTATCAATACCCGAGTCTTTCACCATATTGGGTATCTGTCCCAACTTTGGCCTCTGTAGTGTACTATCCATAGATCCTTGACCTAAATCTCCTTTCTTCTCCCTTGCGGCCCTGAAAGTAATCAGAGCCTCCATCCATATCAGAATTGTGTATACAAGTCCGGCACCGGTGACCTCTATCTCCCATGGAACAAGCTTGCCATCTCCTCTCATTTTGATCCGGGTCCAGTGTAGGTTATTTTTAAGCATTGCTTCCTCATGTGTGTCTATAAAATCACCGCACTGATCTCCAATCTGTTTTAGAATCTTTTGGGACCACAAATTTAGTGGGAGCCCTATAATTCTGACCCATACCTAATCTTTATTTATTTCCGCTGTCCAGCAACCCATAGTGGGTTTCCACCATTCCAGCATTGTCTTCATCTTCCTCCATTCCCAGACACTATCGAGTACATGCTTTGCAATTTTCCTCGATGGTAACTCGAAAAGAAAGAGGCCTTCAGTCATCGTGTGAACATTGACACTCTCAACTGATTTCTATGAGCTGTTTGCCCATCTCCTTGCATTGTCCAGGGTTCGAGGTTCCTCCTGATTAGAACTTACCAACTAAGCATCTTCCGAGCAGATCTATTTCAGATATTGTCATGTCTCCAACAATTTCAATGCCTGGCACCGTTTATCTGGATCTCTGCCTTCTTTGAAGCTATCGTTTACCATCTATTAGTATTGCAAGCCCCTTTGAAGGTCTTCTCGAGTTTGCTTGCAGTGATCGTTTGAGGTTGCTTCTCCCTTTCTAGTTCATAAATAAATCTTGTTATTTTGTGGGCTATGTTTGCCCACCCCCCTCAGTGTGCTCTCTGGTGATATAATAATAGATTTACTTTGGCCTTGCAAGGTGATGAAACTGATGTACCTACCATTCTCATTGTATATGAGAATGCAAAAGTTCTCTGAGAAATGGTCCTTTGTTCTCCATCATCTAACTGCATTCCCTCTACTTTTGTAGCTTCAATAAATACAGAGACTAGCGATTTCAATACTTTCTGGCTGATTTTAACTCTCCTCATTAAATTTCTGCTGCGTTCAGACCATCATACCAAGACTCTGCTTCTGACTGGCACTTAGTAATTTCGAATTACTTGAAACCAGCATTGTCGTAAATGGTGCTATCCCTTGATGTGTTAGTTCTGTCCATGTTGCCGGAAATTGACCCCAGAAAAGAAAATAGAACTTACAGGCTATCTAGAAAAAGCTGACCTCGGTATAAGAGCCTGGGAACATTTTTTAGGAGAGAGAATTGTTTTCATATGTTTACTTTAAGATCCAAAAAAAATTGAGATATTGATGAAAGGTTGCCTTGGTGATGGATGAGCCGACATGGTCTATTGAGGAGGAGGTTCCATGGTGTATGTTATTTGCAGATGACATAGTAATGATTGATGAGACTCGGGCTAAAGTTATGATAGATTAGGGGTTTGAAGACATGCGATGGAATCCAAAGGGTTTAAACTGAGCAGGACCAAAACAGAATACTTAAAGTGCAAATTCAGTATTGCGAGGGATAGAGCAGACATTGATGTGGGGCTTGCCACTCAACCTATTCCCAAGAGAGAGAACATTAAATATCTTGGGTCCATCATCCAGAGTAGTGGCGATGTCAACTATAATATCACATATTGTATTGGGGCAACATGGAAGAAATGGAGGCTTGCCTCTGGAGTATTGTGCGATAAAAAGATACCACCTAAACTCATAGGTAAGTTTTACAGAATGGTGGTTAGACCGCCTTTGCAGTATGCGATGGAGTGTTGGGCAATCAAAAACTCACATGTTCAGAAGATGCAGGTCGTGGAGATGAGGATGTTGAGATTGATGTGTAGACATACCAGGAGTGATAAGATTAGGAATGAGACTATTCGGGAGAAGCTAGAGGTGGACCCCGTGGCTAACAAGATGAGGGAAGTGAGACTGCGATGGTTTGGACATGTGCAGAGAAGAAGTACCGATGCTCCTGTTAGAAGGTGCGACAGGTTGGATTTAGGAGTTACACGGAGGAGGTGATCAGACAAGACATGGTGAAACTTGATCTCATCAAGGACATTACCTTGGATAGAAATGAGTGCAGGTCGCAAATTAGAGTAGCAGACTAACAGATTAGTAGGATTAGGTTAATGTCTGGCATTGGGGTATAGTAGGGTAGTAGGAATTAGTCGTGTTTGTATACCCTGTATTGTCATTATCTGTTTTATATATGTTAATTTTATCGTACTTACACACTATCATATGTTTCTCATTATTAGTCGTTCTTTCTGTTTCCTTTTCTTTTCTTTTTCCCTTCTTCCGTGAATAGTTTATTCTTCTTATGGGTTTTTGAGACGAGGGTTCCAAGGAAATAGCCTCTCTACCTTTGTGAGGTAGTGGTAAGGTCTGCGTACATTTCTACCGTCCCCAGACCCTACTTGTGGGATTCCACTGGGTATGTTGTTATTGTTGATGATGAAAGGATATTTTGAAGATATTCCCATGATCTAACCTTATGTGTGCAACCATGTCAACCCCAACCCTTATCACAATTCCCTAGCCATTTGTCTAGCCAAAATCAGATCTAAAGACCAGTACCAGCCTTGAAGGATACTTCACAAAGGAAATCATCTTGGAAAACTAATTGTGTTTCCAGACTCCAAAACGATGGGGTTCAGTGCTTTTCTTTGGACAACAGTGACCTTGAATGTCATATTTAGCCTTGATGGTGTCTCTTCAAAACCCAACCTTAGTCCATATACCTCTAGAGCCACTTCATGAGTAAGTGGTGGTTGTGGAATTTGAGATTCCTAATTCCCAAGCCTCCTTGAGTCTTAGGGTGAGTAACTAAGTTCCATTTGACAAGAGAGTCCTTGTGAGTAAGACTGTTGCCTTCGCACAGAAATCTCCTTTTGAGCCTCTCTATTTGTTTTAGAATTGGACCTGCTATTAGAATAGATACATACAATATGTAGAAATACCATCTACGACACTATTGGTGAAAGTGAGTCTACCTCCCATGGAGAGGTATTGCATTTTCCATGTGGCTAGTCTTTTTTTCGTTTTTTCAACAGCACCATTGCAGATTCTAGAATATTTGAAAATTTCCCCAAGGGAAGGCCTAAGTTTCTCTCTTTGACCACTTGATTTACCTGGTATATTATACTTTTGAGCATGTTAGTATGGAGTCCAAAGATGGCTTCAAAAACCATAGGAGTGATGTTGAGATGGGAGAGAGTTCATAAAAAATGAGTGTCATCCACAGAGTAGGTGAGAGACATTGACAGTGGTGGTTGGATTGCTGATTACTTGGAATCCTTGAACCCCTTGGAATTCTTCACCCTTAGCTAACCACGGAGCCGGGATGAATTGAAAAGGAGAGAGCGGAACCCCTTACCTCAACCCTTTTTGAGTGGAGAAAAATCCAATTGGACTTTTGTTGATCAAAACTGAGAACTTCACCGTTGAAATGCAAAAGAATATCCCTTTTATCCACCTATCACCAAAGCCCATTTGTTTCGAAATGTTGGGTAGATAAGCCCAGTTGAGCTGTTCAAAGGCTCTCTGTGTCCAATTTTCATAAGATCCCAGAATTACCACTTTTCATACTCCGGTCTAGCACTTCATTAGCAATCTCGGATTGCATCAGTTATTCATATGTTCTTTAAGGAATGCGCTTTGTTGCCATGTGACAAGAGAATCCGTCACCTTTTTAGTCCTCTCTGCTAGGATTTTAGCTAACTTCTTATATACACCACCTGTGAGGCTTATAGGCTTGTAGTCTCTAAGCTCCACAACACCTTTCTTCTTTCAAATTAGATAAATAAAAGAAGCATTAAAAGATCTCACCATTTGGCAATTCTAGTGAAAGAAATTGAGTGTTGCTAGCATACCTTCTTTGATGAAGCACCACATTTTTTGGAAGAAAGCCATGGTAATTATAAGGGCCTGGGCTTTTTTAGGGGTACAAGCATAAGAGCATTAGAGATCTCCAATTCAAAGAAAAGAAGCTCAAGCTCCTCCTTTTCTTCTATGCTGAGGATGGACAGGTTCTCAAAAACATTTGAGGTCTCCATGATTCAACTTCTTTGTAGATTTGTTGACAATACCCCAGAATGCCGTTTTATCTTTCCTTTGTCTTCAATCAGTTCATCCCCAATTCTAAGTCTGTCAATGGAGTTACCCCTTCAATGTGAATTGGCCATTCTCTGGAAGAATATTGTGTTTTTATCCCCCACTTTAAGCCACATGCATCTAGATTTTTGCTTCCATGAAATCTCTTTAGCTATTGCAATTTGTAGCTGCAGTTTCAGATTCAAGGACTGCGCTCTCTTGAGTTGAAAGGGTTCAGAGTTTAGCTAGTTGATCCAACTTCTCCAGCTCTAAAAGAGCCTTGGTTTTTTGTGTTTCAATATTCCCATACATCTCCATCCTTTTTTAGGTTTCTGAGTTTCTGCAGCAACAAAAAGTCTGAGGTGCCCTGTATAACGAAGGAATGCCACCATCCTTGTATCATGTCAATGAAGCAAGCCATATGTTCTCAAATTTGAAGTAGGATGGCGATGCCTCTCAATCTCCTTTTCCAGGATGATGGGTTTATGATCTGAAATTATCTAGGCACTGTGTATTGTCTGATAACCATGAATATTGCACTCCATTTTGATGAATAAAGGAACCTATCAATTCTCAAGGCTTGGAAGGTCTCCTCCCCTCTTGACCAGGTGCACTGTGCTCCTTGGAGAGGAGGATCAATCAGTTCGAGGTCCAAAATGGTATCGGAGAATCCCTGCATCTGGATCTTCTAGTACAATTTATCCTTTCACCCTCGAATCTACATAAGTTGAAGCCTCCTTCTATGACCCACAAATCAGACCACAATCCCTTGATTGATGCTAACTCCAACCAGAGGTCCTCCCTTTCTGGATTGGTATGAGGTCCATATACTCCGGTGAAAACCCATTTTAAGTCTTCAAGGTGCTCTCAAATCTACATGATTGGGAGAAGGCCCATACCTCTTGACTCAACACAACTTCAAGCTCTTTTGTCCCATAAAGTTCATATCCCACCTTTGGTGCCAATTGCTTTGACTTCTTCACAGGAAAGCGATCTATTCCCCCATATTTGTCTGATTAGAGATAGATTCCAAGACTCTATTTTGGTTTCCTGTAAACAAACAATGTCTGCTCCCCACTTTTAGATAAGAGATCTCAAAGTGCTTCTCTTATCTTTATCATTGAGACCCTTTATATTCCAATTGAGTATTTTAACCCTCAACTTGAATGAGCCTTGTGATACCTGTCTGTCTTTCTTTCCACTTCCATCTTGGAGATCCCAAGCAAGTTCTTTCAGTTCATTTGTTGTTTTGCTCTTCCCCTTTTTCATGTCTCCAGACATCTTCCCCTGTTCAAGAAGCTTTCCTCTTTTCCTCCATTCTTAGTATAATATCCAGGATTTCGTCATGGCGAAACAAAAACCATGGCGAAATTGAAGAAATTGGGATAGCATGTATATAGAAATTTCTTTGTTAGTCCTTTTCCTTTTATCACCTTATGGGATTCTCCTCTTGATCAATATTGTTTCTCGGAATACCTTGTATTTTCCATGTAACGTCTCATAATTTAGTCATATAACTCTATTTTTAGTTGAATTATTTTTAGCCGAATTCCTGCACCTGCTTACGTACCTGGATCCATACCCTTAAATCTTAAAGTTTAGATCATGAAAGATCTGACCTCTAGATCCGCAATAATATCGGACATCCACAACCGAGTCCGAGCAACTTAGCTTCTCTCCATTCAATCATGGACATGGCATGAAGCTAGAAGAAAGTCCGCATAGAAAAGCGATTCCCTAACTTTTTGAGGGGTAAATTGAAATGTAAAGATGACAATACACAACTTTTTAGATGTGTAACACTTCATTTCCAGATCTTGGAATGATTGAACACACAATAGGAGTAAGAAGCACGTTTTCTTCATTTGTCTTGTTAAAGCTTTGCTTCATCAATTTTTTGTCGTAATTATGATGTCTACATCAAATAAATGATGAATATAAATAGGAAATCATGGGAATAACACGTCAGCCTATTTAATTTAGCGGACAGGATCCACGATATACCTTGTATTGTCTTATCAAGGAGAAGCTGGACCTCCCCAAGTTGCTTATCCATTACTGCCTGCAATTAGAAGAAGGAATAATTCTTAAATTCATGCAGCTGTAGTTCTGTTAGGAAGCGAAAATACACAGACAATCCATCCATCTATTGCATAGAGGCTCCTGAAACTTTCTCCAATTGACGAAGATTCTGCTAACAACATGGATAATGACTAGAACTTGCTGATTGACAAAGCACTAAACTCAAATAACAAGAAGATGCATTCCAGAACAATTTCCCTCTTTCTTACTAAAAAAGAAAAACGAAGAAGAAAGAAGAGTTTGAAATAAGATACATCATTCACCACAGGATCTCAAACTTGGTTTTATAGACTTCAAAATTCTTCTCACATACTCCCTTTTTTTCCTGTTTTAGAGACTATTAGGGAGAATAACAAGGGAAAAGAAAACAGCCAAGGAGGAAGTAGAGTAAGAAGAGATAAACTTCTATTGAGAGGGAAGGGAGATGCATAACCAAAATATCAAGAGAATTTTCACAACATATTGATAAAAGCAGTAGTCCTCAACAATTTGTGACTTATTCACTTCCTTTAGGGAGAATAACAAGGGAAAAGAAAACAGCCAAGGAGGAAGTAGAGTAAGAAGAGATAAACTTCTATTGAGAGGGAAGGGAGATGCATAACCACAATATCAAGAGAATTTTCACAACATATTGATAAAAGCAGAAGTCCTCAACAAATTGTGACTTATTCACTTCCTTTGCAACCATACAAAGTGCTCTTTTTCTCCCAAAACATGACTTGTTTATTATTTTATATCTGGCACTAATTTTTTATGACCACAATTTCTTAAAAGAATGTTCAATACATTTCAATTTGGACATTGGTTATTGGTACAAGTTATAACTCTGCTATTTATATAGCGTTATGTTCTACCAAAAACTAGATGTCCAAAATGAGGACCAATCATTGATCGAATACCCTTGGGAGTCAATAAGGCAAGCTTATTAGTACAGATTTTGCAACTAGTTAAAAGAGATTTTCAACAGTACATTAACAGAACCTTTAAAGATTCCAGTTTCTGTGAGCAAAACACTTTAACAGAATCTTTAGAGTTTCTGATTTCTGTGAGCAAAACACCTTTGAGGAAATTTCTCCAAATTCAGAAAATGACATATCTAGACTGCCAATGTACAGAGTCCACTAATTTTATCTAACCAAGCTTTCGATAGCAATAATAAGGCATGAACAACAAGCACCTTCAACCTAGCATCAACTTTTGCAACTAGGCAACAACAGAATTTTCATGAAACAAGGTTCCAAGTGTGGATAGAAATTAGAAGCAAACAAGATTATCAACTACAACAAAGCAACAGTAGCAGTGCCTTCAACTGATCTTATGCCAGAGTTCCAGGTTCAAACCAGTTTAGGACCTTCATGATTATATTTTATTGGATTAAGTACTTGATTTTTGAGATGTATGCAACTAATAGCAAGATTAGCAAAAAAAGCTATATGTTAAGTGAATAAACCTCCAACAAGTTAGTCATGAAAAAAAATAATAAGGAGAATTACAGGAAAAACCAGCAAGCCAGGGAGTATAGCAAGGAGTGGCATTAAGAAACATAGCATCATACCAGATATCAGATGAGATAGCGGATGAATATGAAAGCTTACTCTCCATATCCTGCATTTCTCTGAAACAATCTCTATACCTTCCTCCAGTGCCAAAACTGAACTCCTGTGAGCACTGATGGAAGCATCTCTAAACCCACCTTCACCTTCTATACCTTCTAGAAGACTATCCAATTTCCTGGCCATCTCTTCAACCTTGAGGGAAATCAAGAATATGACATGATTAAGCATGTTCCAATACCTTGTATAAAAGCAGCAGACAAACTACTTCATAAAAATAAGCCATTTCAAGTATACTCATCAAATCAACAACAGCAACATACCCAGTGTATTTAGAAAATGCATCCGACCATGTACATCTGAGGAACTACACATTATATATCATTAAATTCTCCTAATTAAAAAACACAAAATTGGGAAGATGTAAATTAATCAAAGGAGGATCATATGCTAGCATATATGACTATCCAATCCAGGTTCAATTAGGAATATATTAATCATTCCAATAATGCATAACCAATTAGTTCAACTACATTGGCAAAAATTGAGGAAAGTAGCTTACTGCTAAAAGTTGAGAAATTAACAATTCCTATCATACCAAAAGGACCTGACTAAAAAAAGGGGGTCAGGCAGGAGACTTCCCAGAATAGATGAAAGAATGCATTTAAGATTCCAACCACAAATGATGATAAATGAAAAAGAAGCTGAAGAAATAAAGAGCATGTTGATATGTTGATACAGGATACACAGACACACACGCAAGCACACTCTGCCTTTATATTCATCCAAGATAAAACTTACATCGTGGAACTGCTTTAATGGAATTCCCTCACAAGTCTCCCTGGTAAAGTGAGGCTTCGAAGGCTCAGACTGGAAACCTTTCTGTGATTGCAACCTTGAGCCCGGAAAAGCAGGTAATGATTCAGTACTCCCTGCTCCCGCCGTGGCTCTTTGCTTGTAAGAACCAATCGATACTGAATTTCCAGCTTTCTCATTTGCGCTAGAAGAATTTTTATCAGAAGAATCAAAATGTCTTCTTGGAACACCACTGAATGGTGTGGATGAGAGTGTTTCATCACTTTTTGAAGAAATGTGAAGTTTGCTCGAGTGTGATGAAGCAGTAGAAAAACCTGTTGACATTGTATTTACAGGTAACTCCATGACACCGCAAGTTCCAGAACTTGGCCCAATTGAACGGATGGAAAAATTACCTAAGGAACTTCCTGAGAAAGAAATTGTACCAGGTTTAGCTTCAGCTACTTTTTCAGTTTCTTGTATTCTAAAATTATTCACACCTCCAGCATCCACGGGCACAAATATTTTGGATGCAGACTGCTCCATATTTGCACCTTGATTCTGAAAAAAGTTAAAGAATGTTTAGACTCTGCCCAAGATTAATTATCAAAGAAGATATCCTTGTTTCTTGCTGCTTATAGCTTTCCCACTAATGAGAGAGGTTCACTTACCTGATTTGTGGTTTTAATCACTTCGTCTGAGCTAAATGTCTCTGCAGCAGATGACTGAGAACTTGTGGAAAGAATTTTGTGACCGCTGTCTATTTCATGGGGTTGCAGTGAATCAACTTGGTTTATTTGCTTCCTAGCACTGGATGATTCAACTGGCAAATCTTGTGATGATGCGACTATAGAAGTATCATTTTTCTCTTCAAACTCAGTAGATTGGTGTGATACTGAAGCAGCAGTAGCACTACAAAGATATTAACATTCAGAAAAGATGGTCAATGTCAGGCATATAAAACAGTTCAAAGCGTTGAAAAATAACCTCATCTAGGTTCAAATAGCTGGGGAATTACCTAGCAAAATGGAAAATGGAAAGCCTTCCATCATTGGTAAGACAAAGGAGAAGGCAACATGGTGAAATTTCTTTTTCTTCTTCACCAAGCAATAGTTTAATTTCCCCATTTTGGGAAACTTTCTCGATGGCAAGTCCCAATATCAAGATATCATCACCACTGTCTGAAACCAACACAAAATATTGTATTGTTTTAGGAAAACTTGTATAAAGAGAAGCAAACGGATTTTGCCAAGCATCACAAAGCAGGCTTATACAAGATAAGGTGGAACTGAAAGAAAGATTAGATCACCTTGAGCCTCAATCTTCGGAGACCAATTATCATTCAAAATTTCAATAATTGCAGCTTCATTCTTTGTATCACCAACTGACCATCCAAACAGCGAAATGTGCTGATCAAAATTCTTCCTATTAGCAACAAATGCCAGCTGACTGTAATTGAATAGCAAAGAAGACTTGATCATGAATCCCCTTAAAAGAAGGTCGAAAAGAAAATTGAAAAGTGATACATTACTCAGCAATCAACAGAAGACACTGGAAAGTGAAATTCAAGTATAAGATAACATTCATAAAAGATGAGGTAACTGAGTATAAACACTGTGAATTGAAAAGAAAATTGAAAAGTGATCTACATTACTCAGCGAACAACAAAATACACTGGAAAGTGAAATTTGAAATGCACACTTCAATAAAATCCGGATGCAGAAAACCTATCATAAAGGCAAAATAACGATACGTACTATTGATCCAAATAGCTTGAGAAGAGATGAGGTCCACTACATGAGGGAACTGCATCATAACGGAAGTCAAGAAATACATCCCTGAAGGACCTTACAACTGGCTTAGCTGAAGGCTGCAAATGGAAAAAAATAAATTAACTGGAAAAAAGAGACGTAGCAAGTAAGCATGTAACAAATTGCCAATGATACAAGCATAAGAGATCATTCTAACAATTCAATAAAAGCCTAGAGGAAACAAATCTCAACATTAAAATACAACCCCTTCACTCTGACAGAAATTGTCACCAGATCAAGATATGTGGTTTTGCCTGAAGGAAACAAATATTAATCATAAACTCCCTCTGGAGTATTTTCTATCAACTACAGTAGCACTTGAGGGTGGAGATTAAGAGCATCAACACCACATGGTCTCGATTGTCAAGGTCATCGCCTAGTGCCTGATCTTCGAACCTAAGATGCTGCAGATAAATCCCCCATTGTGGCTGCATGTGGACTAATTCCCCATTGTGGCTGCATGTGAACTCTCTTGCTCTTCTAAGCAATTAAGAACTTTGTATGTTCTTTTTCTTATGTATCTTTTAAGGGGGCAGCTGAAATCCTACTTTAGCTTCCTATTTTCTCTTTGTTCTTGCTTCATTTGTCAAACCTTTTTGCTTTTAAACACCGTCTCAGTATAGCTGGGCAATACTACAAAAAGAGCTCATGAAGAATCATCATAAACTAAAGTTTTAGGTGAACATGATCTGACGTTGTAACATTTCCGTCTCAACAATAGACATATTTGAACTTGAATCATGCCATAAAAAGGCCACAGCTGTGCCAGGATTTTCTAGACAACTAATGTCTGGTGTAAGAAAATGTCATTTCATGTTTGAACTAACATAACATATAACCTTGAGATTTTCAGAATTTTTTGAGAGCTCTATAATGCTCACCATTCTCTCCAAATTGCTCAAATTTATCTAAAATGAAGTGGTGTGAATTGATGGAGGAGAACAAGTACAATTTCAAAAGTAAATAAATCATGGAACTACTACCCTTTTTCTATACCATAATGTCTAGGCCAGCCTGCTAAGTTGCGCGGACTCTCCACTTTCAATGCCGCACCCGTGTCGGATTCTCCGAGAATACACTACTTTTGGCGAATCAGACCCGCTGACACTTTTGAAGAGTCCAAGCAACATAGCCAGCCTGTGTGCACCTCAACTAGTTTCACGGTGTACCTGCTACTTCCCACCAAAACAAATACAGGGTAGCGCTGTCCATCAAGGCTTGGACAGATCAGTGCCTCCGTCGGGAACTAACCTGATGTTTACTACCCAATTTTATTATATAAAACTCCTCCATCAGCACACAGCTAAAGAACAAATATAATAACAACATCATCAAAGCATTGAAAAACTAGAACCCAAGTGTTGAGCAGAAAATAGGACATGCCCTACTCCAAAGACATCTTTCCTTACCTATCTCAAGTCACAGCAGCAAACACACTGCACAAAGGCCTTCTTCACTAGTTGACACTATAACAGGACTCCTAGGAAAAAGCTCATCTGGCCAATTACTTTTTTTCTTATAGGTACTCGTCTAGCCTTCTCCAAAAAAATAGGTACTCATCTAGCCAATCACATAAGAGATAGTTTGATAAATCTCTCACATAGATTTCTAAAAATGTACCACAGGTCAGACACATAATATAACAGACTCTTCTACTTACAAATGTATATCAAAATATGAACAAGGAAATACAACAGTAAGTCCAATTAATCATCTACTTACATTAGTTATTCTTCCATTTTCACTTGTGATGACTTGCACCGCATAATTTTCCTCTTCTTCATTGTCATCATTAACTTGAAGACACCCAATTATTATACAATCAGGACGGATCCATCTGACAACATCCACTAAGTGAAACAACAGTCAGTTAACGTATAATACATCTACAGATAGGTTAATGGATTGAAAAGTTGACTAACTGATGCTAAATTGGCTGAAATTCATTAGCAAAAACCAAGAAAAATAAAACTACTCATCAGGTGCAATTTTTAAACGAGAAATGAAACCTAAGAAGCTGAGGCTTTTCAACTATTTTGAAAATTGTCAGTTTGAAGTTATCAAGGTGAGACTTTGGGAGATGTTAAACCAAGCATGCATGTGGCATAAGCCCTAAGGGGCAAGGCATAAACCCCCAAAAGGCTAATTCTATAAACAAAATACGAAAGAGTGAAAAGACATTACAAATAGCAAAAATCAAAACATTGCAGACAGTACAGGAAAAATAATATAAATTTATCACAAAAGTATTAATCTAATTATGAACGATACAGAAGTAACAAACCATCATGAGAGATAAGTAAATAAACATCATAACAGCATAAATCGTACAAGATTTTAGAACATCAATAGAACTAACCTACTTTTTAATTTAAAATACTCCAGTCACCTCCCTTATTTGGACTATTTTAGCATACTCAGTAGCTATTGCAAAAATTTAGTTATTTGTCTAATCTTCCCTTCTTTAGACTTTTTAAGTTTACTCCACATTTAATAATTAAATTCTATTAATGTCTTCTTTACCCAAAAAACTCTTCTTTTTTTTTCAAAAAAGCCCAGCAGTAAAGGACGATGCTTATGATTCCTCTTAGCTATTTTCACTGCAGCAATTACTATTCCTCCACTTCTTTGTAGATGAAAATATAAAGAACTAAATCAAGATGAGGAATCCTTTACCAAAGAATCAAAGAAACCTTCAAGTAGATATGTTACAATACATGCACGGGGTTTTTTTTTAAAAAAAAAAAAAAAAAAAAAAAAAAAAAAAAAAAAGCAAGTTTAATCTTGCAAGCAGCAAACTGGATATGTGCTCTTGAGAGCAAAGAACTATATAGTTACAAATTCTTCAGAAAATTTATCTCTTCCAGTAGAGAGTATTTTCTAAATGATCATCAGAGCAGTGATACCTTTTCAGCATTTTAGTGACACTGTCATCAAATATTTCTTTGCATTTGCTTCATCAAAATACATGAGATTGAACAGATTGCAAATAATAATACAGTAATAGTAAGAAACCTTCACTATAATTAACATAGAGGCTCAATCTGCGTGACTTGATTCTGAAGGTTATCAATTATCATCTTTCTATTTATAAAACAAATACCCTTTTCACAAAACCTATGACTATATATTTGCCAAGATTTGCAGAAGATACATAAATTCCAATAAACAAGGAAATGCATCAGCATCAATGAAGAACATAGTGATATGATACCATAAGCTATAGGCTAAAAGTCTATACTGATGAAAGCAACAATATTGTAACCATAACAAATTGTTGTGCTTTTCTTGACAGAAAGACTATTGCAAATGAATCAGCAGAGATAGTTAAGATAAATGCTACCAGGCACTTTTCCGAGATTTTTTTGATAACCACGGTGTCCAGACCAACTTGCACGCACCTCGACTAATTCCATGAGATACCCATCACCTCCCACCAACATCAGTTACCAGGTAACTCTATCCACTAAGGCTAGGACAGAGGAAGAAATCACATAGTTTTTTTTGTCTTCGTTGGGATTTGAACTTGAGACGTCATGGTTCTCAACAAAAAAAAATCTTATGGGGAGAAAATCCTTCTTCATTTCCGGGGAAAAATCAGTTGAACCTATAGAAGATAGTGAGAGTATTGATAGACGGTTTTTGTGGATTGATTATGAAGAAGATTTTCAAGTTAGGATTGATGAAGATAAGTTGAGATGGGTGTGTGAGCAAATGCAACAAGCTTCACGGGGATATGGGAATCTGTATAGACGATTTGGGTTGTGGTGATTGTGGTTGGGGGGGGGGGGGGGGGGGGCAATTTAACAAAAACGGGGGATACCAAAACTTTTAGGGATATGTCAGATTCAAAAAGTTAAAACTTGGAGGGAGGGGGGGGGGTGGGTGGGCGGGGAGAGGGAGGTGTTGAGGGGGGGAGGGGGTGGTGGTTTGGGGGTGGGTGGGGGGGGGGGGTGTGGGGGGGGGGGGGGGGGGGGGGGGGAGCAATTATACATATACAGGGTATATCAAAACTTTTAGAGCTATGTCAGATTCACAAAGTTGAAACTTAGATAGTGGACAGGAGGAAAGCTATTATCTTTCCAGAAGCTGTTTAGTACCAGGGATGGGGAGCAATTGCAGGGGAGACATTACAATTTTATGGGGGAAGCTTCGAATTACAAATATAAGATGATTACGGACTTGGAGAAGAAAAAAAATCTTTTCTAACAGCTTCTGAAATCTCCAAATGGTCATTGCATCAAGAGGAAGCGGAAGCGCCTACAGCAATCTCTTAAACAAATGTTTGGTAGGATGTTTTAGTGATCCCTTCCACTCCAACTATAATATTGAAATCATTCACAAATGGTTTTTCTCGCACTGGCAAGTGACGGCAAACTGAAGATCAACCCCATGACTTACAACAGGTTTCTCTTTGAACTCCCATCCAGAGGAGGTAGCTCGCATCTTAGCATGGGACTAGCTCTGGAATGAGATACATCTATCCCAGGAATGGTGCTCAAACAAGTTCTAGATGGATTAAAGTTTCGACTTACCGACATGGCTGGACAGAGATCTTTCTGTCATAGCAGAGACCAGTGTGGTGACTTTATAATATTGACGAAGACACATGGCACAGAATTCACTTTTATTGGGCTCGAATTTGTGTCCAAAATAGGCTGCAAAATCCCCTGCAAAGTCTGACTTGAAGATGGGGAGCTTGAACTAAAGATCTGACTCTGGAGGACCAATTTGTTCTAATCGCCAACACTGATGATGATAATGCAGTGGCCAGAGACAAGATAGTGGCAAAACGACTGAAAGTTGCATCGTACATCGCAACAATGATCCAGTCAAAAGGGGCAAAGGAAAATTCTACAATATATAAACCCAGTCAACAGCCAATGAAGCTACTTTAGTTCAAATGGAATTAAAGGGGGACAACCTGTGAACTGAGGTCTGCCGCCTGCATGAGATAAAAGGGTTGAAAAGGAGAAGGGAAAAGAGGTTGCCAAAGATATGGGTTGCAAGATGGACCAGGCTTATTACAATACAGGCCCAACATCCAGATTTAAAAACAGGGGAAATTTTATCAGGAAGTCCAAATCCGCAGTATCATGTCGATTCTGAATGTTCTTTTTTTGGAGAGGAGTTAGAGACTATTCCACATCTCTTTTTGTACGGCAAAGTGACTTCACAATTATGAAGAATGTTTCTCAGCCTCAAGGGAATAAGTTGGGCTAAGCCAAGGAATATTGTAGATGTTCTAGTAAGTTGGAACAGACAAGGGGCCAACTCAAACCAGAAGGAGAGATGGAAGGTCATTCCAGCCTATTGGTGGATAATGTGGGACGAAAGGAACAAAAGATGCTTCGAAGCTAAATCAAGTCATATCCAGAAGATAAAGTTGAAGTGTTTGGTACTTTTGTATTTTTGATGTAAAGGAACATATACAAAAATCATGATTCATTTTTTATGTTTTAGACTCCTTGTACGCGATAGAGGAGATGTAAGTCTGGTCTTTTTACAGTCCTGTAATTATGGATGATTGTACAGTGTTTCTATAGTCTTACTACGAAAGTTTGGGAGAGAATAGTGGAGATGAGGATGAGAAAGCGAATTTGTTTTCGAGAATCAATTTGAATTCATGTTAGGGCGATCAACCACAGAAGCCATCCATCTTGTGAGGAGACTAATGGAGAAGTATCATGAAAAGAAAAGAGTTACATATGGTATTCATTGACCCGGAGAAAGCCTATGACAAAGTCCGAGGGACGTCTTGTAGCAATCCCAGGAGGCAAGAGGTGTATAGGTCGATTATATTAGGGGAAATACGGCGAACTGAAATGCAGGTAAGAAATACAGCGAACTAAAATGCAGGTAAGAACAACGGGAGGCGAATCGGAGCACTGCCCGTAGAAATGGAGCTACATCAAGAATCAATTCTTAGTCCGTTTCCATTTGCCTTGGCGGTAAATGAATTGACGTGAGACATTCAAGATGTGATGCTTTGATATAAGTTATTTGTGGATGACATAGTACTGATTGTGAGAGGTGCAATGTAGTTAATGTTAAACTAGAGGTATGGACAAACTTTGGAGAGTAAAAGGTTCAGGTTGAGCAGGGCAAGACAAAGTATGTGGTGTAAATTTAGTGAGGCAATGCATCAAGAAGGCATGCATGTGAGGCTTGACACATGAAATATCCCCAAGAAAGACAGATTCAAGTGCCTTCGATGTATAATTCAGGGAAGTGGAGACATTGACGAGGATAACACACATTGTATTGGAGCAGTGTTGATGAAGTAGAGGCTTACCTCTAGAGTCTTGTGTGATAAAAGGTAGCATCGAAACTCAAAGGTAAGTTCTATAGAGTGGTGGATTGGGCGACGTTATTGTATGGAGCGGAGTGCTAGTCAATCAAGAGCCCTCATGTTCAGCAAATGCATGTTATGAAGATGAGGATGCTAAAATACATGTGTCATCATACTAAGAGCGATAAGATAAGAAATGAAGATATGCGAAATAAAGTGGAAGTGACATCTGTGGTGGATAAGATGGGAGAAGCGAGACTGAGATAGTTTGGACATGTGAAGAGAAGATGTGTGGATGCACCAGTGAGAAGGTGAGAGAGGTTGGTTATAGAGGGTAGACAAAGAGGCAGGGATAGACTGAAAAAGTATTGGGGAGAGATGATAAACAATATGTGATGTTGCTTCAGATTACCGAGGATATGGCCTTAGGAAAGTGTGGAGGACACGTATTAGGATAGAATGTTGGAAGGTAGTGCAGTGTTGTCTTGCTTAGGAAAGTTGGTGTTTGCCAGCTAAGTTGCTCGGACTCGGGTACGGGTGTCCGATACGGGTGCGGATCCAGAGGTCGGATCCTTCATGATCTAATCTTTAAGATTCGGGGATATGGATCCACATATGGATACGGGTGCGGGGATTCACCTAAAAATAATCAAAATATCTAAAAATAAAGTGATAAAACCTATATTATGAGATATGTGGAAAACTTGAAGAGAATCCAGGAAGGAGATTAAAGAAAAAGGTGCGACAGAGAAATTTTTATACAAAAGGTATACAACTTTCTTCAATTGCTCCTTAGCTTTTTGTATTGATTATAAAAATCATCAAAACCATCCAAACTTTCCCCATCGATTTTGGTCAAAGTACCCGAAATCGGTTGACAATATCGGACATGGATCCCACACCCACACCCACACCCATGTCGTGTCGACACGGGTCCGGCACCAAAAAAGTGAAGAGTCCGAGCAACTTAGCTTGCTAGTATACTAGTTGTATTATTTTAGTTCTTGTTTTTTTATATCCATCACTGCTTATTATTGTTTTCAACAATTTATCCTAGTCTATTTATTTTGCTCCGGTTGCTGCACTACTTTAGTGTTGTTGTTGCTCCCTTCTGGTAGATTTTGCACTGTTTTGTTGTGATGTGCTATATTTTCTTCGTTATATCTCGAATAGCTACATTTGAGCCGAGGATATTTCGAAAATAGCCTCTCTACCCCCACGGGGCAGTGGTAAGGTTTGAGTACATTCTACCTTCCCCAGACCACACTTGTGGAATTTCACTAGATATGTCATTATTGTTGTATAGTCTTACTGTTTATATAAAATATACTATATGTTTCAAAAAAAAATGCTCAGATCTATATAGAAAAAATTTGACCCACTCTCAACAGAAATAGAAGTTGTAGAAGGGCTGCTTATAGGAGCAAAGGACAAGTGATTTCTCTCTAGATTACCCATCAAATGCAAATGACAAAGCTGACTATCGAAGTTATCCCAAATAGTTACTCCTGAATCAATTCGATATAGTGAGTAGTTCAGAGATAAGAGTCTCCTCTTGTAACATTCTATCCGTGTCATGGCATGACTTGGGCTCCTCAAGCATGCAAAAATTAGCTCTCCTACAATCATTGAAACCTCAAGGTGAACCAAGTATCAAAGTAGTGGGTTTTGAGCATGAAATTTTGTGGATACTCTTGGGCATGGAAAAAGGAAGACATGAGAAAAATCATAATCAAAAATCATCCACCAAAAAGTTCAAAAGGGAAAAAAAAGCAATCACAAGAATTACAAAGATTATGTGGGGACTGAATTCAGATAGCAATAAGGCAATGACTTCTGGCAAGTATTACAAAGCTTTTTTCAGATGAAAATCAAATTTCTAAGTTGGAACACGTGGGGGCTTAGAGAAGCAGCTAACAGGAAAACTATTAAATCAATGATACTCAAATGGAGAGAAGATATAGTACCAATGAATTTAAAATTCCTTATAGTGTGGGTCTAGCTAACTATTAGAAATCAGTGGCCAAGAATGTGGGGTAACTCTATTATCAGTGTAGAAAACTATAGAAAGACCTTGTTCTGGGATGATATATGTGTGGAACAAACACCTCTGAGGCAACAGTTCCCAGACATGTACAACCTCAGTCAACAAAAACTGGCTAAAATTGCAAAAGTCAGAAATGCACAAGGCTGGAATCTGTCCTTCAGAAGATTCCTCAATGACCGGGAAGTGGAGAGAATGACTCAATTCTACAATACCTTAGAGCAAGCTAAGAACCTCACCTGTGATCCTCACATTGTTATGGAAGATGGAAAAGATGGCAAGTTCAAGGTGAATCACCCTACAAGTTATTGGGTATCTCAACTCAAACCAAGGAATTGTGTCCTTGAAAGATGATCTCGGAAGAGAAGATACCACATAAGGTGGAATGTATCACTTGACTATTTGCAAGACAAGTATTTCTGACTCAGGACAACCAACAACCTAATGAAAAGGGGAAGACAGTTATGCTCCAGATGGTTCTTTTGTGAAAGTGGATACAGCGCTAAGAAACTATGGGTATGTGCAGAGAAGAAGTGTTGATGCTCCTGTTAGGAGGTGCAACAGGTTGGATATAGGGTTAATCGGAGGGGTAGAGACAGACCGAAAAAGTATTGGGGGAGGTGATTAGACAGGATATGTCGCAGCTTCGTATCACCGAGGACATGATCTTAGATAGAAAGGAGTGGAGGTTGCGTATTAGGGTATAAGGTTAGACAGCTAGTAGGGGTAGGATGATGTCGGGCCTTGTGATAGTAGGTTAGTAAAGGTACTAGTGTCGTTATATACTGTGATGTTATTATCCACCATTTACTTTGTTATTTTTATTGTCTTTACAAATTTTTGTTTGATGTCCACTCTAGTCATTGTTTTATATCTAGTATTTTCTGTTGTTGGGGATGATTTTTTGAGATTAGGTCATTCAGAAACAGTCTCTCTATTTCTACGAGGTAGTGACAAGGTCTGCGTACATTTTATCCTCCCCAGACCCCACTTATGGGATTTCAGTGGGTATGTTGTTGTTTAAGAGGAGAATTATGTCATAGCATCCGTCAATCTGTGACAATTTGTTCTCTCAATGGATATCTAGTGACATTGAAGTCACCACACACTATCCAAGGCCAATTATGTTATGCTTCATCCCTAGCAGCTCTTGCCATAGTACTCTCCTATTTACTCTCTTGCAAATTGCAATTTGCGTATACTGCACTGAGATACCAGCTAAAATCATCATCTACTACTGAGAATTTTCCAGTGTTGCTTTGGTTTCTGTGAGAAATAAGAGAGAAAAATATTATTGACTTGTGTCTACATTATTACATTGACACCCTATTTATAGATATTATATTAGACTCTTTTTCCCATCTATGCTTTTGAAACCATATTTTTGCTTCTGGTTAAACTCGGTGGAAATTTCGTATTCCGGAGTTTAACCACCTTTTTTTTTTTTTTTTGGTGAAGGAGGAGCTTAACCAGAAATTGTGTTGTACTACTTATTGTTAGTTCTTTTTTATAGTAACTATACTTTGTTAGTTCCCATTTGACACGTCTATGCATTGCCCCAATTATTTTTCATTCTTTACAAACATTTTTAAAAATATATATATTTACATTATTATTTCTATAAAGGTTTTTCCAATAAACATGTGTCCAAAGAATAAATCTTGGGCTTAACTGAAACCCAAATACTAGCTCAAGAGGAGAAGATTGTCTACGACCATATAATGAGACCACCCATCCCTTTTTCATCGGATGTGGGACTCTTCAACAAGTGTGGGCAATTTAATATGGGGAAACAACATCAAGAACGATAATTGATATGGCTCATGCCCTGATACCATGTGAAGAAATGGATTTTGGACCTAACTCAACCCCAAAAGCTAGCTCAAGATGGGAGGAATGCCCAAGACCATATAAGGTGAACACCCATCACCGATCCCATTTTCATCTAATGTAGGGCTATTCAACAATAGTGTGTTTCATGCATGTAGAGACAACTCCCAGAAGTTCCAATTAATAACTGTCCCATTTCTGGATTTGTATTTATGGAGGTAGCAATGGATAGAAAGGATATTTCTTTCTTTTCAAACAAGTCCAACTTTTAAACATATAAATAGACAACCCTAAACGAACACAGGTTAGCTCTCACCTAGACCAAAAGTTTTCATGGCAATATACAAAGCTAGAAATCTAGAGAAACTACAACCTCAAACATGTCTTACAAAAAACATTATACCTATTCAGCAAAAAATAAATAGTTTCCAGATGAACAACTGTCATTGCTCATCTCGCAACCTAAACCACCAGAAAGAATTTTTTGTATTCAGTTGTATCTTCTCACAGATGTTTCATACCTAATTCTTTTTAAATATAAGAAGCTAAAAAGCAACATAATAGCAGAAGCTTACTACTGAAATATATGAAGCAAGAGCATTATACAAGAATTGGATGCAAAAGTTAAAACTTGAAAAGATTTCATTTGTACTTGAACTCACTGAAATACCTGAAATAACATGCCAATAGCTCAAAATGTAACATACCCTTGATGATGTATTTGACATTAGAATCATCAAGCAGCGACTTAAATGATAGTAATATGTTGAACTTTTCCTCAAACTTTGATGTCAGAATGCAAACCAAATTCTTCCTTGTTATGGCAATAAACTCACCATCCGGACTCCACCCAACTATACAACATAATGAAGCTAAATAAGTACAAGCTCAAGCTCAATACACAAAGAATTCAATAGATGTAACTTGTAAATCAGATCATGAAGTAGTTGAAAGTTTAAACTTATAGCTTATCAAGCATATTCCCCTGCCTCCTAAAAGATAAAAACAAAAACACCCATCAGTCACTTCATAATTCTTGCTCTATACAGTCTGATACCTACAGAGAAAGGTGATTCAAGCTACTACTTCAGGAAAAAATAGAACTCCCCCGTCGCAATTTATGTGGCAGTATTTGATTGGGTATGAATCTTAAGAGTGAAAGAAAGATTTTTGAGACTCAAGTCCAGAAGAAATCCTAGACATTTGTATGACTATAATCATCTTATTGACAGTAAAATTGAAAAGTTTAAAGTTCAATTATTTCTAAATAAGGAAGTACAACATTTTTTTAGGACAGACAAAAAAAGAATATATGCAACATATATTGGGAAAGAGGAGTATAAAAAGGGCCAATATACACAATCGCTTAAAAATTGCCACCACTTTTCATTAAGACGTCTCAACTAACGGATTTACCAATTGGACACTTCAATCTTAGTCAATGTGCGATCCAGCTAATTACATTATTCAACATGGTAAAACAAAAAGTTCTAAATTGAATCTCATTGTCACTATTCAATAAAAATTTGTGTGTTTTGACTCAATAAAAGAGTCACATTGCAGGTAAGGGAGTAAAAAAAACTCAAATGACATGATCAGATCATAAGGAGGTGTATCTAAAAGCGAAAAAAGGTTAGACCAGAGAGTAAGTAATCAACATTAGTTCATCTAGTCAACATTGAGAATTTGCTGATGCCTCTTCTATTTAAAGAAGACCAGAACCGGAATGTTGGAGATGATGGAATTATTAGGGTGGGGTGAGTGAAGTAGATAAAAGAGGGGATTAAAAGTACTCTCCATTTCCCAATCATTCAGATGCCTTCTAAAGTGCAGATTCCATGCTTGGCCAGTCCACATTTCAGCAATTGTTGCCTGTTATATTTGGCAAAGGGAGTAAAGATCAGGGTAAAGCTGTTTCAGGGAGGTTTTCCCTATCCAATTATCATTCCAAAAGGAGAGATTCAACCCATTTCCGACCTTGAACCTGATTCTGGATTGCATGAATCTCCACAAGTTCCTGATTGTTCTCCACACAGTGCATTCATGTGGTGTTATTACCATGTTTGTAAACCAGTTGTCTTCCAATCCATATATAGCTATAATAACATCTTCCGCAGCATGTTTTCGCTAGATGTAAACTTCAAAGCCACTTCATCAAACTCTGATTCTGCTTCTTTAAATTTCTGACCCCCATACTCATTTTCCTTTACACACTGTTAATTCCACCCATTTAACCAGGTGGAACTTTTTCTTATCTTCACTACCCTTCTACAGAAAATTCCTTCGCACTGCATCCAGCCTCTTGATCACATTAACAGAAACTGGAAAATGGACATCATATAGGAGGGAAGTGCATCCAGTACACTGTTTACAAGAGTCAACTTTTCTCCTGTAGACAAATATTGACTCTTCCATTTTGTTAGCTTCTTTTCACATTTCTCCAACATTCCATTGCAAATCCCTTTTGATTTGCTTTTGGCACCCAGCGGCATGCCAAGGTAAACGGTTGGAAGTTCACCTATGTTCTCTTCCAAGAACTCTAGTTGAGCTACTTCATTAATGGGGCATATGAAACTCTTTCTCCGGTAATGTGGAGTCCGGACACTGCTTGAAAACTGATGAATATCACCCTCAGCATCAGAATCTGTTCCTCCCCTGCTTCACAAAAAACTAAAGCATCATCTGCATACTGGAGATGTGTTATCTCCTGACTGTCTTCCATACCTGCTTGGAATCCTTATATCAAACCCCTTAATTCTGTTGCGTTAAGCATGTTTCTCATTCCTTCCATTGCTAAATAAATAGGAAAGGAGATAGTGGGGTTCCCTGCATTAGTCCCCACTGAGAAGGAAAAAACCATTTGGAGTTCTGTTGATTAAAGTTGAGAAACTCACTGTGCTGATGCAATGTTGATCCACATAATCCATCTTGTGCCAAACCCCATTCTTTGCAGCATGTGAATGGGAAACTTCTGGTTCAAGTGACCATATGTTTTCCGCATATCCAGTTTGCATAACATATCTGGCTTTAGACTTCTTTGTCTGCTTTCCACACACTCACTGGCAATTAGGATTGCATCCATAATTTGCCTCCCCTTGATAAATGTTATCTGCTGCATATCCTCTAGTCTGTGAATGACCTTCTGAACCTCTCTGCCAATAGTCTAGCAATGATCTTATAGACTCCCCCAATTAGGCTACAACATACCCAGTGAAGTCCCACAAGACACACACATACACACCCCCAAAATTAGGCTAACGGGTCTAAATTATTTAATTCCACTGCTCCCAGCTTCTTGGGAATTAAAGCCACAGAGGTTGCATTTATGCTTTTTCAAAGAAACCTGCTTCAAGAAAATTCTTGATTGCAGCAACTGAATCTCCCCTGATGTTTCTGAACTTCATCAAACGACGGGTCGTTTCTCTGATAATAATTTAAATTGTAACTAAAACCTAGTGATGTGGTGACATGAAGTGCTAACCGTCTGAATCAATTAGAGTTACGAATGAAAACAAAAACATATTTTTAGGCCAGAGGACTCATTCAACCTAATAATCATGAAGTGTGATCTGATGGAAACAAAGAACTTTGTTAGTAGACCAAAGGTTGATAACAACAATATGTTCTTGATATGAAAATCCTCATTTTAGCACTTCATAAGAATGAGCACCATATGCAATCATGTGGAAAATACAATCAACTAAATGAGTACAACGCACTACAAACTTTCAATATATATGAAAGGTTCATTAGAATTTCTTTATATTTTTTGATTTTCTATTTTTATGTAGTTACTTTTTATATTTTTTGATAGGCAAGGGTCATTAGAATATAATTGGTGTAGACAGGGGGAGATGTCAGTGATTACACCTGAACACAGCCATACAGGTTGGCCATACATTGCTAACAAGATATTGAAACTAATAGAGAATGAGTCCAGCAAAGGTAAGGCCCCACCCTTCAACTAGGTGAATAAGAGTCATGCAAAGATAGCAACGGTAGGAAAACGGGCAGAAGTTGAAGCAAACATTTTGTGAAGTATAAGGTTTGATAAACATAGATTTATTGGTGGAAAGAATTAGCTGAAGGAGAGTAACAATTATTTAAGCAGATGCTATAACACATCTTAAATCCCTGATTGACAGTGATCCAAACATGGACTCAACTGGAAAGTTCCAACAAGAACTAAAACCCGTTTGGACATGATCTCAAATCTCAGTGATTTGAAATCGTGTTAATTTGAAGTTGAAATTTTGTTTGGACATGCAATTTAGATTTCTCAAGTTGTATTTAGCCCCCATAAACGTAAAAGCCCACAATTTGTGAAAGTTATGAAGAGCTTGTTTGGATGGGATTATAGCCATTTGGCTTATTTTTATCTTTTTGACTTTAAAAAAAATGCTTCAAAGCACATCTTTTATCTTCCCAAATACTAAAGAGTGCTTAAAAACTATGTCTTAAAAGCACTTAAAATGAGTCAATCCAAACCAGCTCTAAAACTTGCCCAACTCTTATACAATCTAATCAAAGGGGCAAATTATAGTTCATAAATAAGGTATAGGAATATCCCGAAGTACCGCTATAATAAATCACATATCTCCATGTTCCTTTCATAAATAAATGCTTGTGATTACATGCTTTTAAAACTCCAAATACACATAATATTACAAAGATCCACTAATCAACAATAGCAATAACTAGTAATTAGTTATTCTATAGCATAATGTTTCCACAAAGAATCGATAACCTATTCACATCAAGCATGAGAAAATTGGTTTTTTAAAATTTTTTTGTAAAATTTAAAATGATGGATCTTTTTTACAAAATATAAACTTTCATGTTTAAAAAGTTTTTGAAATCTCAATCTGGAAGTTAAATCCTACTTTTTGGAGACTTTGAGATTTGAATTGGTCAAAATTTTGTGCAAATTTCATTAAAAATGTTGATTTGAAATAAAAACTTGAAATTAGGACTCCAAATCCTATGGCCAAATGCCTACTAGGTGACAAATATGAACATTTGATCCCCATTTGAGCTTCAATCTAGAGCTAATGCAAAAGCAACAATAATAATAAATAAATAAATAAATAAATAAATAATAATAATAAATAAATAAATAAGATGTCTAAAAATGATATTGAAAGTCTCGAGAACTTTTTCTAGATTGGTGGTCACTGTTAATTGCATTTTAGGACTCCAAATCCTATGGCCAAATGCCTACTAGGTGACAAATATGAACATTTGATCCCCATTTGAGCTTCAATCTAGAGCTAATGCAAAAGCAACAATAATAATAAATAAATAAATAAATAAATAAATAATAATAATAAATAAATAAATAAGATGTCTAAAAATGATATTGAAAGTCTCGAGAACTTTTTCTAGATTGGTGGTCACTGTTAATTGCATTTTAGTATAGGAAACACAGACCCGGACATTTTATCGGGTTTTCCTCTCCATTTATGGTTGAATCATTCAAGACCATACAAGACATTTGTGGAGGCTTTCCTAAAACCAGATGAATATATGTGAAATTTTCCTCATCAAATTATTTCACAAAGACTTAAGGTAATGAAAGAAAGAGGGACAAGTACACTAGGAAAAGCGGAATACAACGAGAAGTTGTATGTCATGTTAAAAACAATGAATAGCTCCTGATCTCCTAATGGTTGGACCTAAGTCCAGAATGATTAAGCCACAACAGTGAAAAATTAGAAGAAGTATCTGACAGGACACGAGCAAAACGCCCAACCCATTAATATTTGATCTAGCAAAGAGGGATCAAATCAGTCAAGTTCTTTTACAAACTTAAGGTTCTTGGAGTAATTGAAGTCTATAAATGATATAAATGTTCTCATGGAGTTCATTAGCACCCTAAGTCTACATAACCAAGGGAACCAGATTCTTAAGTGTGTCTGTACTCTCGTAGAACTAAGGGGAACACACTCATATTTGCTTACGTATATCAAACCACAATTGGTGTTTATTTATGCAAATAAAATAATCATAAATACAGGGTAGCTTTGTGCCTTCATCAACATCACAAGCCCACGTGGAATACTACGGATCAGAAAAACCTCAATCAATTCTAAGAAATTTCTAATTGGAAACTTGCCTAAATAGTATTATCTCAACTTACTAGAGAACTTGACAGTACCTAGACCTTTTACTGAAAAAGCTAAGCAAAAGATACCACACAAACCTCTCATGTGTGGTTTGCGAGCTATTGCATAGTAGCGGGGATTTATCCTGTGCAGCACTCAAAGGATAGCGACTGCGGGTTCCCCTTGTCATCAAAAAAAAGAAACCATACAAAAGAAAAAAGAAAAGAAAGAGGATACCACACAACACAGATAGAAAGGCCCTCAATATAATCAAAGGATTTAGGGATAAAGGACACATACAAGCATCAGCATCATCCATAACTTGTTTAATGGGGCTTTGACCAACCCCGTTATACAACTTCCCATCACTTGAGAGAACAGCGTAAACCTTTTCTGCCTTTTTAGCCCATTGCATATCCTTGATGATACTTGAATCGTTGAAAGTATGAGAAAATGCTGGTGTTTGGTCCTATTATTTAGCAATACAAACAAGATCGAAGGGCATCAAATTTTCATTACTGCTAAACTGATACTGAGTCGTAGAAGTTATATTACAGTACCACGAGCATATCGTTAGAGGCATTTATCTAGGAATGTCAAGGACAAGAGATTCTAGTGTTGATGTTACAAGCCTATGTGTTCCAAGTAAGTAGTAGTTTCAAACGAAATTAAAATAATACCTTGTAAAGAAGGGCGCTAACGGGGAAGAAATGGATTGTATTGGCAACACAAGCAGCAAGCAAGGAGTCATCGCCAGACAATGCAAGTATGGAGATTTTTCCGATAGTAACATCAACAACACTCAATTGCTGTATAGAGGGGCCAGTCCCTTTCTCTTTAATCTCTTCTGCAGATGCGATAACCTCCTTTGTCCTCGCAACACAAAACCCTGTCAAAAAAGAAAAAGAAAGTTAAGGTGATTCTTCTGAGCAATACTGAGACCAAGTTATAAAGAAAGTTGAGAGACCATTGGAGTGTGCAATGAAGAGAAGGCGAAAGCGTTCGGAGACAACTAAAGGTTGCAGAGGAGGACATTCATTTTCGATATCAAAGGAAGAATCTTCTCCGGATTTTATAGGGACGGGTGTTCCGACTCTGGAGAAACGATAATTTTTGGAGCCAATTTGGTCTCCTTCAATCTCTTCCTCCAATTGAATGGAAGCAGCAGACATTGCTGAATATCAGTGATTTGTGACTTGTGAGGAAGTGGGAAGGGAAGAAGGCAAATTGAGTTTACAAATTAAAATGGGCACAACTCTTTTTCAGAACTCGGAAGCGGAAACAATAGGTTTTACGAGCTTTAGCTTGAGTGGGCTTGTAGCATTTTTCAAGTGTTTTTTTTAATAAAAAAAAAAGGGCAAAAGCCTAAAATGCCCTCAAATTATTGATGATGATATGAAAATATTCTTCCTTTACCTATTGGGCTTAAAATGCTCTTATCATTCATTTTTTTTGTTCAAAAATATTTTTCATTCACTATTTTTTGACTCACTTGTACCCTTGAAACTAACTATCCCTTTTTTTCTTTTTTAAATAATTTGTATGTTTTATTTTTTTATGGAATAAAGTAAATTCTCATCCTCAATTCTCTTTCTACAAAAAATATTTATATAATTTTTTAAAGTTTGTTTTGAATTTATAAAGAAAGATATTATTTTGGTTTGGACAAAACATGTAAAAAATCTAATTTTAAAAAAAAAATAATAGTTTTACTGTAGTTTTTTTAAAAAAAAATTAAGGCAATAAAGAAGGTATATTTTTTTGGATTTAATAAATTATGGGAAAAATCTTTAAAATAAACTCTCTTATAAAATCTAAAGTTACAACAATACATATTTTGAAATTTTTAAAAAAATCTGCAGATACGTGTATTTTAATTAGAAAAAATAATTAAACTTTTAAGGATCAAAGCAATTTATTAAAATTGATTTAGTTTTCTTTAATTTTTTTATTCAATCAAATTTGAATAGTTTTCATTATTTTTTATTATAGCATTAAAAAAAAATAAAAGCTTATTCTTTGGATGAATAACTTACTTTTTCATTAACTTCGTATATTTTTTAATAAAAAATTCATTCTTAGAAAGTTAAATCGGTTAATTATTTTAATAAATCAGTTTGATCATTTTTTTAAAAAAAAATCATTTTGATCCTTAAAGAGATACATTATTTCGGTTTGGATAAATCATGGAAAGTAAACGAATACATATGGGGATTTATTTTATTTCATAAGAAAATGAAACATAATAAATATTTAAAAAAAGAAAAAAGAGAGGGTTGTTAGTTTCAAGTTATAAGTAAGTCAAAAAGTGTTAGACCCCGTATTTCTTTAAATTAAGGATAACTATCCAATTGGAAAATTTTGTTGTGGATATCGTGTAATTTGAACTTAAGTATATT
>JAPFFP010000046.1:4773951-4788331 GCA_026153255.1 Solanum medicagineum
CCCAATTGTATAATTATCCTTAATTTGAAGAAATACGGGGTTTAACATAGGCTAAACCCGTAACTAGGGTTGTGGGAACAATGACAAATCAATAAGATAGACGAATATGGGGTAAATCTTAGAATTGATCGGCGTAGATATCGTAGTATTCTTCACTTTAATTTCTTCCTTAATGAGTCGACACATTTGGATAAGCCTTTATTCGTTACATGCCCGAAAGGGGTGGAGTGATTAGGAAAAGAGTTCTATGACAGAAATTTGGGGGTTTTAACCTAGTGTAAGTACTTGAGATCGAAAAGCGAGAGTACTCTGGGGTCGATAACTAGGGTTAGTAAGCATACGTTCTGAGATCGAGAGGTGATAAATGAAATACATCTAAAAGGACCGAAAGGTGAATTAGGTTTTGCATAACTTGTTAGATCTTGTATACGTGATCATGAATTAGTTTACCACATAGATTTGGCTGTCGCACGAGATGTCATGGAGAACACAATCCTAGCTTCGCATTAATCAGTTAAAATCCAGTAGTCTTTGTACTCGTTTGTTACTTTACTTTAGTAGTTTAGTTTACAAAAACCAAACCCCCCCCCCCCCAATTTTACTTTATGCACTATTGTTTCGGGAATAGATATTACATCTGAAAACATGCAAATAGATTTATTCTCACGCATTCCCTAAGGGATCGACCTCAACTCTGGTTGAGTTCTATATTTGATCAACAACCGCTTTACTATTCCTTTTGGAGTGTAAATTTGGGCGTATCAGACATAAGCTATAACTTTCCCCTTTTGCATCAATACACCCCCCCCCCCAAAACCCACAATAGAAGCATCACAATACACTACTAACGCCATATCCTACTTGGGCAATGTTAGAATAGGTGCCGAAGTCAATAACTCCTTGCACTTTTGGAAGTCTTATTCACACTTCTCGATCCACTAAAACACTACTACCTTCTGGGTGAGTCTAGTCGAAGGAGCCGCAATGAAAAACTATCAGTAATACCCTGCAAACTCAATAAAACTTTGGATCTTCATCACAGAAGTGGGTCTCATCGAATTTTGTACCGTTGTTATGTTAGTTGGATCGACCATGATGCCATATTTTGTCACCACATGCCCCAAGAAACATACAGACTCAATCTAAAACTCACACTTAGAAAATTTAGCATACAACTTCTCTTCCCTCAATCTCTGAATCATGACCCTTAAGTGTTGATCACCTCATTCTTGGAATAAATCAAGATATCATCAATAAACACGATCACAAAAGAGTCCAAATAAGGCCTTAATACCCGATTCAGTAACTCGATAAAAGAAGTTGGGAATTAATTAGTCCAAATAACGTAATCACGATCTTGTCGTGCCCATAACAAGTTCTAAAAGTAGTCTTCGGAACATCAGACTCCCAAGTTTTCAAGTGGTGGTACCCCGACGTCAAATCAATCTTGGAGAACACTGACGTACCCTGAAGTTGGTCGAAGAGATCATCAATACGGGGGAGGGGATACTTTCTCTTGATGGTAACTTTGTTCAGTTGGTGATAATCAATATATCCTCATCGTACCATCCTTCTTTAAAAACAATACTTTTGCACCCCAAGGTGAAACACTAAGCCGAATGAACCCCTTCTCTAACAAATCCTCCAATTGTTCCTTAAGCTCCTTCAATTCTGTGGGAGCTATCCAATAAGGAGATACGGAGATGGCTTGGTGCTTGAATCCAAATTGATAGCAAAGTCAATCTCACAGTCTGAAAGGACAAAATCAGTAGGAAACATGTCCATGAACTCTCTCACTACTCTCGTGGTCTCCAAGGAAGGTAACTCCTTAGAACAGTGCCACACATGAGCCAAATAAGATAATTAACCTCTATCCATCATATGTCTAATACAAACAAAAGAGATTACCCCCTTAGGATACGAACTAGGAGCATCCATCCACACTAATCGAGTCAAGCATGGATAAGCTAAAGTCATAATTTTTGCATAACTGCATGATAAGGTGATAACTAATCCATGCCCAAAATCAAATTAAAGTCAACTATGTCTAAAAGAATCAAGTCTTCTTGGGTCTCCCCACCTAAAAATCTCACAATACAACTTCAATACACTCCATCCACTACTAAAGACTTGCCTACTGGGGTAGAAACACAAATAGGTATATCAAGAGGCTCACACATGTGATCAATATCCGCATCAAAATGTGCTGATACATAGGAAAGTGGATCCTTGAACAAATAATAATGAAATAAGGCGATGACAAATTGGGACGATGCATGTAATCACTGCATCAGAGGCCTCCACCTCAGCCCTGCTTAGTATAGCATAACACACCCTGTGGTCACCACTAGCCTATGAACCTCCTCAAGAACCACTAGAACACCTCCCTGGCACCCCTGGTACCACCTCTAGTATCTAAGATGCACCTCTTGCTATTGGAGCTGGCGTGGGACAAGTCGTCTGTATCCGGATGGGAGAAAGCAAGAGCACACCTGCAGTAGTCTCTGGCCTTGTGGCCAAACTCATCAGATATAAAAGCAACCTCAGGGATTGGAACCCTAGGAAGGATGACCTGAAGTACCAATATGTCCTCCTAGCCCTACTAAGCTATCATGACTAGCCTGGCCATATCTGGGTCTACCCATACTTTTGATACCCTAACTAGCTGAATGAAATGGTCTACTCTGATAGTCCTGGGTGCCCTGACCCTGATGATCTCTGCCTCTAGGAGGATGGCCACCAAACAGACCCTTTCGACAGAATTTCCTACCGCCACCCTGCCTCCCGTGCCCAGTACTCTCAATCATCCTAGTATGATCAATGATACTCTAAAATGATCAGCCAAAAAGAACAAGTGAGGTTGTAGCCTCTTGGAAATAACCTGTGAACCCCTTCGCTAACCCACAGATTCGCTCAAACTTTGTGGAATACTCGTCATACCATAATGAGACAACTCATGAAAGTGTGTCTCATACTCTGACACAGTCATAGAACCGTACTCCAACTGATCAAAATCATCACGATGCTACTGATCATAGGAGTACTCGCTGGACTACAGGAAAGAACTGATTTCCACTACTCCTTGGCAACCCCTACAACTGATAAGGAGTATAGGCTACTCCATGAGCCTCTAAGATACCCAAATTGAACAGTCTATCCTGGCACTTTGATAGAAAATCAGAAGCTCCATCTCACAAGGTACAATCAAATCTGGGATGAGTTAATCTGACAAACCTCTCAAAGCTTTTCTGCTTCACCATAGCCATGGTCGCACTAGCAACAACAAGAGGAGTTATGAACCTGGGAGGTGCAATAAATGGTGTTGAAGATGACCTAGGAGTTTGGAACCCATACTCCATCCATGAAAGGTTGGGAAGGTTCAATAGTCATAAAGGAACATGTAGTGCCCAGAAGGACATCACAAGTAGAAGCACTATCCAACCTCTCTAGCAATCGAACAAGTAAATCCTGAAGCCTTAGTGCACTAGCTAGAACTATAGGAGGTTGAGCTGGAACCTTAATCTATTCCTCTAAAATCTCATCCGGCTAATAAAGAGGCTTTAGTGAAGCCTCCGTAGCTCATCCTCGAGATAGTGTTGCCCCTCTATCCTGACCTCGTCCTCGATCTCTACCTCTAGCTCCAAGACAACCTTGGCCTCGCCCTCGAACTGTGGATTGAGCAGCAGGTGCAGGTTCACCATCAGTCACCTCAACTCTAGTCCTATCCATTAGCACAAAAAGAATAGATTAGAGACATCCAACACCCCGATATGAAAGAAATGCATGAAGGAACCAAAAAATGAAGCTCTTCTCCTAATAAATATCCCATAGCCTCTTGAAGATAGCCACGAACATCTACGTACTGATCCGCAAGACTCTACAACACACTTTGCTCTTTAACTCATGAGATAGGTGAACCTAGTTTTCTAATACTAACTTATCACAACCCAAAATTTGTGGTCGTGATGGCACACATCTAAACACTCAACCTAAGGAGTAATCCAAACAGTAAAAACATGTGACACACCCAAATGAGATGTCAAGCCACAATTGAAGGAAAGTAACACAACAATATGTAAATTCTCAAAACCTGGTGTTATGAGTGTATAAAACATCTAATACAATGTCTAATTTAGTACATACAACTTAGTCTTTGACAAAAATTGAAGACTATAAAATAAAGATAGTATCTAGTGATAGTCTGGAATCCTGAATCTCATTACCAGATCTTGAATAGACAACCGCTAGAGGGATCAACTGCCACGTAGAAGTCCCTGATTGGAATCCGCATCCAAGGGGACATAGAAGTAGGAGTGAGAACAATGCACATGTACCTAGTAAGTTGGACCGACTTGATATTATGAGTTGATTAACCATGTAATAAACTAGGAATGCTTCCACCTGCATATAGGAAAACTAGTCCAGCATCAGTGCCACCAATTTATATAATACGATGTGAATAAACATATAAGTACCGGCACCACACATTACTATCAATAACTCACATGCAAGGCACATATTACGGTATGGAATATATGCAGTGCATTGGTGGTGTTGGCAATATCACCTTGTATCCATTACCCTGCCACCTCAAGGACTCATTATACAAGTATGAATCACAATGTATTAATTACCCTGCCACCTCATGGACTCATGGTAGGAATATCAGTCACCATCTATGCGCTACCTTGTCAGTTCAGGGACTCAAAATACTGGTGTCTATCATAATATAGTCAGTATCCTACTATCTACCTCGCGGTCAAGAACTCAAGATACAAAAGATTTTAAAGATATCTTATTTTCTCACAAAAAAGTGTTGCCACATATTCACTTTTCATGTTCCATGATATGAATATATGAGGATGAATGTATGTCAATACACAAATTGGGGAGTACAATCAACTCAATACAAGCCTCAGAGTGATAAAGTACTCAAAAGCCCAAGCTTTATGATAAACACCTTCTTAAAAACCAATGGGATGAAAATTCTTTTAAAACAAACGATTCTTTGAAAACAAAATCTCTTTAGTTTTCTAAATATGTCACAAACCACAATTTTCCACAAGTATATCGTCTCTCAAATCATTTCGAGCCCTATCACATTTCATTTCGTGCTCCATCACATTTTATTTCACAATATATCACAATTCTCAATGCACTTCATGCCTCAACGCTTCTTATTTCACAATATATATCACATTTTTCAAATCATTTCACAAGTATCTTAGTTCTCAAAAGATAGGTCACAAATCATCAATATGGAATAATCTCAAAATCAAACACAATAGCAAGTAAAATCATCTACAAGGGCATCACAAGACAACAATAATCCATGAGTTGTTTTCTTTTAGGAGCGGTCGAATACGAGACCTCTAGTTAAGAGTAAAACAATCTCATTGCTATACCACAAACCCATATTGGTATAGACTTTACTTGAAAAGTTTTACAATAATTGAAATTGATGTGATTACTAAGATACTAATTATATAATTTAGCAGTTATAAAAAAGTGTTTATTTATTGATCTATGATTATGTCAAGTGGCAGTTTTTTCAAAATAAATTAGAAAATAATCAATTAATTTTTAATGTATTTTTTACAATAAATATAAATCCAAAGTTTTAATAATAGTTTTTTTTTCACATTTGAAAGTTCTTTTAGGTTTTTTTTTTTTTTTTTTTGAAATAGCAAATTTTGACAATGTTGTACATATGATAATGGTTATCTATTTTGAGTAGAATTTGAGTTCTTATTTACGTGAGAATTTGTACATCTTATAATGCATCATCTTCATTCGGCATAAATCATTTTTAATTTATTTAACTATTTAAGTAAGATTTAAAATTAAAAAAATAACTTAGAAACTCACAAGCCAATATCTTTAACACATTTGAATAGCAGTTGCATGCATATTAAGCGTTTTTTGGCTAAAATATAAAAACTAAAAACTATCATATAATATAAAAACTAAAAGTAGCATACAATATGAACCAGAGTGAGTAATAGAGGAGCAAGATTAGCGAGTGAACTCAGAAATGAAGTTAGATTTCATCACTAATCAAACTTAAATGCGTTTTACGAAATATCAGCTTTAGAAACTTTGTGATTGTAGCAATGCCAGAACATTTATGTCTAATTCTTACTGCTCATTCAAATCAAACGGTTTCAGTTAAAATTCATCATTTGGGGATTTTATATATATTTAGACATTCCTTCTACTACTTAATATGATCATAGACTATGCTTTAGCAACTGGATCTTTATGCACAGCAGTGTTAACCTGTTTGGAAAGGTAAGCTTCATAGATTTCTACAACTAGCCTGGGATCCTTGTCCACGAGTTCTTTGTATTCTTCTCGCTTGCTTAGCTTGTCCATGTTTTCCATGATCAATGACAGCGCTGCATCAAGCAACTTCTTTGCATTGTGCTGGTGAGCAAATCCATAATTAGGAAGCGAGTTCTCCCAGTTTAATTTGGAAATTAGAAACTTCTCACAATACGTCTTCAGATGATTCACTTGGTATTTTTCTGCCAAAATCAGAAGCTCACAAGCCATAAGTTCATCCAGGCATGCATCA
Source organism: Solanum medicagineum (assembly GCA_026153255.1). NCBI lineage: Eukaryota > Viridiplantae > Streptophyta > Magnoliopsida > Solanales > Solanaceae > Solanum > Solanum medicagineum. The sequence goes on from JAPFFP010000046.1 coordinate 4,780,529, forward strand.
GCGGTGTATAAATAGGTTACAAAGGCACAAAGTGCATCATAAGACACATCACTGATCTTAATTGTGCCGCTGAGGCTTTCTTCCATCTCATTTTCAAGCATAGCTCTGAACACCGGGGAACGACTGGCCTGTATGGGAATATCAACATTTTGAAAAAACTAGAAGTTCAAAAACTATTTCAGATGGATTGACATTAAACCACTTGAGTGAAAAATAACAATTAGAACAGTAAACGAATTACATATAAACGATGTAAAGAAAGAGGAGACTTTCTCTCTAGTTCCTATGTTTTTCAAACACTCAGACCATATCTAAGCAGAAAATATAAAGACACAACAATAATGAAAACAGAAAAAATAAAGTAACAACAAGGAAAACTTACATTTCACATGGTGGAGAACATAACAAATTGATCATGAATACTGATTACAAATGAGAAAGCTTAACTATGCTACTGTTGCAGAGCGCCATAATGATGATTGAGTGGAATAAAAAACTCCAAAGCCATAAGAATATCAAACATGACCATGCAAAAAGTGTCCCTAACATATGAATAAGCTTTTGGCAATTTGCAAAATTGTTCAATGTGGCATATCTTAGAGCTATCTTGACAGAGATTGCACATATTGCACCAAACGGTCTATAACATTGTGTTTTCTTTTTGAGTATAGAAGTTCAAGCCACAAGCAATTTGCTTCCCCTCTTTCTTAGGGATCAGTTTAACATCAGATTCTTCAGTATGCTAAAGTGAATCATGCTAGTATGCTACATAAAAATTTTCTGCTGTGATTAGAATAGAAAGATAAACTGGTAAAGATAAATACGATCTTCAATATTGTTTTCAAAAGTACCACGTATCTTGACCTAGCCATGTAGTATGCAGTAGGTTATAAGTTAAAACATAAAGTAATGTCAAAAGAACCAAAGGAGTGAATACATATCCCACATACCACAGCCGTCAAGACTGAAGCTTACTCACTTTGCGAGTAACCTTTATTCTACCCATATTTTACCCATGATTTACCCACTTTTAAGTGAGCTAAATATGGGTCTAGACCATATTTAACCATCTCTCAATGCCACTCACCCAACCCATTCAAATATGGGTTGGTAGGTTAAAAATGGTTCTTTATTGCCAGCACTAGCCAAAAGTAACCAGCATGAGTCTAGATGACATTTTGTGGCATGATTCACATTGTAGATCGGCTAGTAAAATCTTTCAGAAAGAACATCCAACATGGAGTGAGATTGAAAATTGAAACGCTGTATAGCTGGAGAATAGTGATGTTAAAGGCTCTCTTGAAATGCACCTAAACTTTGAAGCTCCGTAATTACATTTGCTTAGGTAGATAACCAAGGCACAAAGCCATGCACTTTGTCTCTCTCATACTACGACAATAAGAGGATATCAGTAGAAACTAGGCATAGTTGAGGATGTGACACTAATAGTTAAGAATCTATCATGAATATTTTTTTGATGAAGAATATCATGAATAATTAGTTAGAGATCAGGATTAGATTAACACTGCATCTTTCTATCTAAATCGGAAATTTAAAATGGTTCATGAGCTTGGTTGAGTCCAAACATTTTGATTGATTGTAGCTTTGTCAATTCAGTTGTCTGAATGCTATTGTTTGTTTTTATAGTTATTTTTATTGCATCAGCACCTTTTACTCACTATGGCTGAGGCTTTTAATTGAGCTTAATGCCCCAGCAGACCATAGAGGCTTCCTATGTTTTTGCATTAGACAACTCTGATGGAGAGCATAGAAACTTAGTCCATCAACTGCAGCTTTTCATATGTTCTGGCCTTTGAGCGGTAAAACTATAAGTCGTAATATGAGTTTCTTCAGAGACTTACTCGCGCAACTTACAACAGCCAATGCACCACTGATCTTGCAGATTTTGAGCAACTTTAAAACAAAACCTAACAGAAAACAACTCCAGATAACTTTAGTCTCCCACCCACTAATAATAGTTATAAATAGTGACAACCAAGCCCACAATTTACATCCGATACATAGAGCCAAGTTCCGCTCCAGGTCTAACTTAAATTATCAGCAGTCCAACACTTTGTTCCTTGAAAAAGCACTTGATAGACGAAATGCCATACCCTAACAACTTCTTCAACACTTTTCCCTTATTTTGTTTACAAGGGGCCACAAAATGAAAAAAGTTCACCTTTTCTCATCTAAAATGAGAGCACTGTTATATAGTTTTAACAGTTGTAAAATTTACTCTGTGGCTCGGATTTTCCTTAAGTTCTTGTCATAGACGATTCCATCATTTCCTAATGAAAGGAGTAATTATACTACAGTTTCCTATCCTGTTGATTTCAGCATATCAATTAACTACTCCTTACAACAGCATATCAATCACAAATGGTGTCCGGAGAGTGCAGAGTGTAGGAGATGTTTGCCAAAGACCCTCAGCTCAAATCAATCAACTATTCCTAAATTCAAAAATTAATCGGACTAGTTCTGCACTGGTCATTGACCTACCACCCCTAACTTCTTTGCAATTAATATCAATTAACTAAAACTAATCCGAATCGACTATATGAATCCTCTTTTATAACAAAAATTGTTGAATCAATGTGGGCACCCATTATAAATTGATCAAATAGGTACTGACCAGAAGAACGCGATTTGCAGGAACGGGAACAGGGTGAGGGGTGGACTTGCCGGATTCATCATGAGAAGCGACCAAAACGACGTCGGAGAAGAAGGGTACAGTTCGTTGTTGTTGGTGGGATGGACCCCAGAAACGCAGGAAGTTGACTTTGGCTTTAAGGTCTTCGATCTCACGCTTCAGCTCTTCCTCAGTCTCGCTAGCTTCTTCGTAACACTCCCTGCAAGTGCCGGCGTTACGGGAGCTGTAATCCTCCTTGCATGAAACGCACTTCATTTGAGCTTCCGATGATATTTCGTCTTCATCGTCTATCCGGAAGTCAACTGACGGCGTCGATGATCGCCGCCGGTGATGTCCCCGTCTCATCTTCTTATTCTTTTATTTTATGTTTGAGCTTTACCCTCTGCTCTTTTCTGCTGCTGCACCACTTTTTTTAAGAATGGAGCTCTATAGAATAATACAAATTCAATTTCTAGTACCCAAAGTCAATATTTTCTTACATTATTAAGTCACATAAAAACTTATAACAATACAAAGTCAATTAGCTTGCTTACATGCCTTCCCATGAATTGTTAAAATTATTTTTCGTGCCAAATTTTGATCTCTGAATCCATATATTTGGCGCATCTAGTATCTCGAACATAAGATCAAAATTAGATATAATTTATTTCAAATACATTAAAACCAAGTGTGAATTCACATATGTTTGGCTTACACTAACTATTTTCACTCGTCTCACTTTCTCTTGTCTTGCTCGCCTCTCTCCCTGTGTATTTACATGTATTTTAGATGTGTCTACATGTATCTAGTGTTATTCACATGTATTTGAAATATACTAATTCTTTTACTCGCTTATCTCCCTATATATCTTAATCAGAGTGTATCTGTTAGCAAAAGTTAATCTATCTAGATGTATCTGACTTGAAATTTATCGTGAAATTATTAAATAGTGAGATAATGTAAAATTACTTCAAACTATAAGAAAAATTAATAAAAATGATAGAAATATTTATATAATTAGATAATTTCCAAAACTTATTGCACATGTTAAAATATCATATTATTTCCATGGATACATAAACCTATTATAAGGATAAATATTGATTCTGCATCTCAATTTATGTGACAATTGCCTGTCTAGTTAGTTCCCAAAATAGATCTGATATACTTTTATATTTAATATTAATTTAATTTTTAAATATTTATTTTATTTTAATGAGATAATTTATTGAGAAAATACATAAAATCTCCCCAAAATTGGCAGTTGTAATGACATTACAACAACAACAACAACATACCTAGTGGAATCCCACAAGTGGGGTTTAGGGAGAGTAAAATGTACGCAGACCTTATCACTACCTCATAAAGATAGAGAGATTGTTTTCGGGAAACCCTCGTCTCAAAAATCAAGCCCCATAAGTTGAAAATACTAGATATAGAAAAAAGGGAAAGAAAAAGACAAAAAGAAATAACGACTAATAACGAAAAGCAAATGATAGTATCTAAATATGATAAAATTAACAAATTAACAAATTAACAAATGTAAGACGGATAATGACAACACTGGATATAAAAGACACGACTAGTCTACTAACCTACTATAACATAAGGCCAGACATCAACCTACCCCTACTAACCTACTAGCCTGCTACCTTAATACATGACCTCCACTTCTTTCTATCTAAGGTCATGTCCCGATGAGATGAAGTTTCATCATATTATGTCTGATCACCTCCCTCCAATACTTTTTTGGTCTACCTCTACTCTTCTGTGTAACTCTAAATTTAACCTCTCTCACTTCTAACAGGAGCATCGGTACTTCTTCTTTGCACATGTCCAAACCATCGCAGTCTCACTTCCCCCATCTTGTCAGCCACATAGGCCACCTCTAACTTCTCCCTAATGGTCTTATTATTAATCTTATCACTCCTAGTATGTTTCGCACACCCATCTCAACATCCTCATCTCTGTGCCTTGCATCGTTTGAACATGTGAGTTTTTTTTTATTATAGTTGTAATGACATTGTTGGTCATTTTTGAGCTTATCAGTGAAAAACACTATTTTGTGCTTTCGTAAGTTGCTTTGGACCTATTTTGAACTATCTGTGTTGTTGGAACTGAGATTTTGTGTTTTAAAAGTGAAAACTCTGAGTTTTGGCATTTTTGTAAGCTTAAGTTGTTGAAAAAGTGAGTTTTTGTACCATTTTGAGTTTCGGGTGTCGGATCGAAAATCCGTCGATTTCATTAGCTTCGAAACATCAAATTTGATCTAGAAAAGTTATAGAACTGAATTTGGAGTTAAAACATAGATTTTGGATCCAAAGTTACATTTTAGTTAATTTCGAAGCCTAAATTTGACTTTGGTCAACATTAGGAGTTCAGAAGCTTTAATCAAAATTTTGACAATTCCAGTAATACCGAATAATGAAAGTAATGCTAGAAATAGTCTCATTGTAATTTTTGGAGTATCTAAGGACAGTTTTGATATTTTGAGTTTTAAATTAGTTTGAACGAGCTTTATCAATAATTGGGATGAGAAGACCTCAGAATCAAATTCTGATAATTCTGTTGAGCCCGGATTTTTCTGGTAAGGGTACATGTCTTCTGTATTTTAGTTTTCAAATAGATCTCGTGGGTTTGTTTCGGGTGGAAATTATAGCTGGTTTGGAGAAATCTGGTGCAGGTCCCCATCTTCTTCGTGTTCATGGAACTATCTCTACATTTGCGAAGGTATAATATTTCTCTTATCCGCGTTCACAAACAGGTTATTTGCGTTCCTAGCGGTAAATTTGGTGGATCTCCACATTCGCGGAGCTTTATTAAAGTTTCCCTTTATGACATCCCATATAAATATCTTCATATGTACCTATGTTTGAAGTCTCAATCTTATATGTGGGAAGCTTATTAAGGTCATAAGAGACCTCTAGTACTTATTCGAGTTCAAAACTTTCCTAGAAATTGAGTTTTTAGTCCTAGATTATGCAAGGGTCAACTTAAATGATCATAACTCTTAGAACAAAAGAATTAGATGTCTCATGACCTAGCTTTCATTAGATGTCTCATGACCTACCAAATGAAAGCTCTTACAATTAGCTTTCCAACGCAACTGATCTCACATCATTTGGAGTTCGGAGTCAAAAGTTATGGTCATTTTACTTAAGACTGCCAGAGCAGAGATGAATTACGAAACCTCTTTATGGGCCATAAATCAAAGTACGGCCCGTCTGCTAATTCGTGGCAAAAGTCCTGAAACTTCACATTTTTGGCCCCAGACTTTACAGACTATTCTATGGGTCGTAGAACCTTCTACGGGTCGTAGAATGGGCTCGTAAAAGTGATCCAGAAGCCCCAAAAATTGCCCAAAAGTTTACGGAAGGGTCCCTACGGGCCGTAGAAACTTCTACGGACCGTAGAGGGTCTCGTAATCGACCCAATCAACAATTTTAAAGAGGGGTATTTTTTTTCTTTTCTCACCGTTTAAGCCTAAGCTTGTCAGTTTTTACCTAATTAAACCCCTAAAACGTAATTCTTCATATCATTAACATTCAAACACTCTCCCAACTTATAATGTAGTTTCTAAGGAGCAAAAGTTTGGCTCTTAAGAACCTTCTTCAATTTTTTCAAGAAACTGATCCCCCAAGTATGTAAGACCCTCCAAAAGTTATTTCACTACTATTCTAGTATCTTTAACTATAAGTTTTTACCAAGATCATATTTATAAGTTGAGGCTAAGATTTCCTCCGTTACTAATTAATTTCATTAAAGTACTGTTCATGTAATTTTCTTGATAAAAGTCATGATCCTTACTGATTTCACTACTAAGTTAAGATATTAATTAAAGGTTTCATGGTTAAGGTTGCATTTATAAGAACCCTACATATTACATGTAAGCCATTATATTTACAATTTTGAGTTGAGTTTAAGGAGTACTTAAAGCTTCTATATTGACAAGATAGCTGAGCAACAAAGTTATGTTTTGAGACACTCTGCATTGTACAAGTTCAGTTAAAGAGAAGTGATAAGTTGAGAAAAGTTTCAGAAAAGTTAAAGTTAGGCTAAGTCCAAAATGATTAAAAAGGCATTCGAGAACTCTTACTCTTAAAGTTATGAGTATTATAAAAGTTATTTTTAGGATTAGTATTGAGAACCGAGATGAGTGAGAGTGATAATAACTTGAACTCATAAACTATGTCGCCGGTGTAGGATAGGATTGTACCAATAGTACAACTCCTCACTTGCCACTGATATGGCCCAACTTTGGGAGGGACCCACTCCCCTAGTTTTCATCTCTTACCCTGGCACAGTATAAAACGGCTCTGACAGCGTGGGCAAAATATTCTATCATCACGAAGCTCATAGTGGTGTTGTCGGTTAGAGAAACTCCCCAAGCTAAAGTAAACTAGTTCTGCATACTGAGTTTTAGGATATGATTTTACTTTCAGCATGCACTTTATTTATTACTTATGTTATCCTATTTTGAGACGTATTTTAGTTACTTTGAGTATAGTGCCTTGTCCTGAGTTCCTGATTTTGGCCATTTTTCATACCGTACATTCCACGTACTAATGTCCTTTGGACCTGCATAATTTCATGATACAGACATAGGTGACAGAGTTTCTCAACAGACGCTCCGTTGAGGACCAGCTAACGATTCATCTATTGGTGAGGCCTCTTACCAATCAGAGGCTTTGGAGTTTTTATTTATGTTTTCTTTTTAGCATTACTTTTCAGTTTTGGTTACCGTGGCCTATCACGATAGTTGTTTCAGATTATTTTAGTTAGAGGTTCCATAGGATATACGACAAGAGTTTCAAATCATATTTTTAGTTGTAGTTAAAATATTTCCACTATTCAGTTTATTCAGATATTTGCAGTATCTTTAGCTTACTACATTTAAGCCCTTCATTTATCATTTAAGTCTTTCACTAAGTAAAGTAGTCAGGACAAGTGGTTCTCTTGGGACCAGAAATGGTTCTGGATGCCGACCACGACTAGTGTGTGAACTCGGAGCGTGACAAACTTGGTATCAGAGCCCAGCGTTAAAGTATCCTAGGGAGTCTATGGAACCGTTCCTAGTAGAATCCGTATTATTGGTGTGAAGTGTGCCACATCCACAATAGGGAGGCTACAGGGCATTAGGAAGTGTCATTATCAGTTGTTATTCCCTCACG
>JAPFFP010000046.1:4788431-4805037 GCA_026153255.1 Solanum medicagineum
ATTATAATTCCGCATTTTTAAGATTATAGTTGAGTTGTAGGCTGACTTGTCTTGGTGGGATAAGACGAGTGCCATCACGCCTGAATTTGGGATCGTGACAGATATAAATCTTAAATCACTTACTTATTTTAATTTGGTAGCCATTAAAATAACTATATATCATCTTTTTATCCCAAATTAGGTAGTTTTGAATTGATAATATATGAATCTTCATTATTGGTTGATCCCTTCATTTATGCTCGAAAATATCATTGAAAAGATGTAACATATCATTGAAAGTCCGAACATCATATTATTCACCACTTTTTAGATGAGCTAATCAAATCGCGGATGTCTTACTTAAACATGATGCTACCCATATACACTTCATGAATTCGAAAATCGTCTACGATGGAGAAAAACTCGCAATTGGAGTCCAAAGGAACTTATATTCTGGATGAAAAAGCTACATCCCTCAATTAAAATAAGGAACTCCATAAAGATTTTTAATGTTACTAATCTTCATAAACTTAGACTTTAACTGAGCACTTCATGCTATACTCGACGATTTACTCACAATTCTTTCGAGTGGTGGGTCATGACATAACGCTCATGAATAATGTTTTGCTTATTGATAGGGATGAGTCCTCCTATAGGATAGTCTTAAATTTATTAGTAGTACAAAAAAAGGTATATAAAAACTCTTAACCATAGCATTGGTCCCAGTGGAGTTCCACTTTTTACTGAGCCTCATATTTTATGCTTATGTTAAGATACATGTCAACAGTATAAATATTATGTTTTATAAATAAATTATTTTCTTTTATTCAAATTAATTATTTTGTAGGGGTACTATCATTTTCAGATATGATAAAAGAATATAGTGTAAATATGTGGGATTCTAGCTAGCTTATCATCCTAGTCTTGGTCCATTGACTTTAATCATTCTCTGCATGTTGTACTGAACTATAACCAACCAAAAAAGATCTGCATGCTTTTTTCTTATATATATACACATAGATATTCTCCATTTCAATTTATACAACATAATTTAATTAGTCAAAAAGTCAAAACATTCGTGTGACTTTAAGATTTTTGAATTTGTCATGTCAACCGTCTTATAATATGTGTATAGGAAGGGAGCTAGCATTGTAATTATGCGTTCGGCATAACTCAATCTTTTAGACTCAAATATTATATTTATGTCAAATATTTCATTTAATATGTATAAATAATCTAATTCCAAATCTAATAAGTAAAAAAGACTTGTAATTTAGAATTCATAAGCTAAAAATCGCAACTTTTTTGCATGTGTTTGTGTGGCCATAAAGCTTGTCATGAAGGACTAAGAAAAGAATTGAAGTTAGTTAATTTTTCAATTTACAAAGTATTTCTTTATGTGTAAATCATCCCTACTTTGATTTGTTTTAATTAATTATTATCATTCTTTTTTGTAGGGTTAGTGCCAAAGAATAGTCAAAGTACTTATCTCACTTTTTTTCTTTTTATTTTTTATAAGTTACATAAAAATGCTTGGAATTTGGCCTTGACACTTAGATCTTTTAAATATTTTTGTTCTTTTACCTGAATGATACATTGCACTTTGCAGGATTTAGCTTTGTTTTTCCTATTACAATTTTGTTTCTTTACTAAATTGGCAAATTAATTAAATTATTAAAATGCGGTTGTACACACGACGATATAAAAGAACGAAATAAAGTGAGAGATCATGAGTTTAAAAAAGAGCCTAGTTGATCAAATTTGATGATCGAAAGAAGTAATTTTCACTACAAGAAAACATGGTATTAGCTACAAAATTTATTGATAATTCCTAGCTAAAGTGTTGCTAAAAATCCCCTAACATGGTATTAGCTACAAAATTTATTGATAATTCCTAGCTAAAGTGTTGCTAAAAATCCCCTAACTAATTGATTTTTCTTATAATTCATCACTGATTCGTATGAAATATTTATTTTATTGTTCAACTATTTAATTTTGTCCATTACTATTTTCTTATTTTCTGTCATGTTTGACTTCCCTATTTGGAGGGTTTTTAATTTGTACTTAATTATCATAATCAAAGACCTGCAGATACTATATTTTATTTCAAACATGCAAAGTACATTTGGTTTGATTAATAAAGACAAGCCGTATATATTGCCAATTAACATGACATTACAAAAAGGAAGATTTAAAAAAAGAAGGAAGATAATAATCAAGACACTAATCATGAAAGTTGAACTTAATTATTTTTTCTGACTACTGGTGTGTGTTGTATTATTGGGATGTTACAGCACTTGTTATTATTATTATTAAATCTCTATTTCACCAATCACAATTAATTCTACTTAATATAATTCTGCCAATTAAAACTTTAATTATGACTCAAGGAGACTGATAGAGTAATAATAAAGTTATCTGTATGTAAATTAAGGTTATTATTTGAATCGTGAAGTCAATCTGCATTGATACTTCATACTTGTACCAAAGTAAACTGTCTATACACTATCTTATTAAATTCACAGTACTTTGTATACGTAGCTATTTTCCTTCTTTTAAACTCTATTATGATTTTGATTTTGATTTTGATCCTCTATGATTTTCACTTTGCTTTTAACACCTAATGATGTTATTTATTGATATGTGGGTGGGCATAAAATTTGAAATCAGAGTTCAATGTCTAATTGAGATAAAAATATTATAGTTAATTTTTTCTTATGTCTGTTTAAAATTGATAGCAAAGTTACTCAATATTATTACCGATGAAAATAATAAATACTTGATGATCTAAACACCACTACTAAAAATATAAAAAATAATTTTCACTCACTTTATCTACTAGAATTTCTAGTTGTAAAAAAGATGGAAACAAGAAAAAGAGTTAAAAATGCGTGGAAAGCAAAAAGAGAATCTCAATGATTAAGGGGGACAAGTAATCTAAACCTGATTGGGTCACTTTAGCCTCACACTCACTTCTCTCTCCTTTTCTTTAATCACTCAAAAATATTTTATTTTAATTATATATAAATAATTATATTTTATAACTATAATTATTATATTATTTGTATAATTTGCACAGTATTTATATATGTTTTATAATTTATAATTTTATATTATATTTATGCATTTTCCTGTACAATTCATGCACAAACATTTGTATTATTTACTGTACAATTCACAGTATTTATATGTTTCGGTATACAATTTGATTTGCACATAATTTTTATATAATTTCACATAAAATTTGTATAAATTGCACGAATTATACAAACCTCAAATTGTAACTATAGTTAAATGTTTGCCATAATCGTAATTAATTTTAATTATAATTATATTAATTAATTAACTAATATATATTTACTTATCTACGTAGTTTTTTCTTTTGGGATGTTTGCAAGCTATTGGCCCACCTTTGACTTTTTGGATTTCCGTGCGTCTTTAATATTTTCTATTTCAAATATATTTAGATATAATCAAATTATGTTTAATGATATATATATTTCTACAATTTCATGTGGTAAAGGTAAGCTAATCTGAAACGTCATGTATCATAGTATATATAGCAACTAGTTGTAATTTCCTTAAATTATACATTAGACTTAATTGAAAGAGACTATATATATTGATGTGATTAATTAACTTATTTATACGATGAGCATGTATATGATAACGCACAAATTTTATCCTAATTTTAAATTGAAAATATCTAATGCAAGTATTTTATTATGCGTTCAAATATTTAATTAGAACAAATCATAATTTAAATATCCAAATAAAAATTACTAGTAAATTTATGGAGTTATTTAATATAGTTAAATGTTTGCCACAATTTGTAATTAATTTAAATTATAATTATATTAATTAATTAACTAATATATATTTACTTATTCACGTACTTTTTTTCTTTTGGGGATGTTTGCAAGCTATTGGCCCACCCTTGACTTTTTGAGTTTCCGTACGTCTTTAATATTTTCCATTTCAAATATGTTCAAATATAATCAAATTATGTTTAACGATACATATATTTCTACAATTTCATGTGGTAAAGGTAGGCTAATCTGAAATGTCATGTATCATAGTATATATAGCAACTAGTTGTAATTTCCTTAAATTATACATTAGACTTAATTGAAAGAGACGATATATATTTACTTATCCACGTACTTTTTTCTTTTGGAGATGTTTGCAAACTATTGGCCCACCCTTGACTTTTTGGGTTTTCGTACGTCTTTAATATTTTCCATTTCAAATATATTCAGATATAATCAAATTATGTTTAATGATATATATATTTCTACAATTTCATGTGGTAAAGTAAGCTAATCGGAAACAACATGTATCATAGTATATATAACAACTAGTTGTAATCTCCTTAAATTATACATTAGACTTAATTGAAAGAGATCATATATATTTATGTGATTAATTAACTTATTTATACAATGAGCATGTATATGACAACACACAAATTTTATCTTAATTTTAAATTGAAAATATCTAATGCAAGTATTTTATCATGTGTTCAAATGTTTAATTAAAACAAATCATAATTTACATATCCAAATAAAAGTTAGTTAGTAGATTTAAGGAGTTATTTAATATATTAAGCTTATTAAAAATATTCTTATATTTGGACATAGTTGATCGATTAAATTGAGATGACTGATGAGCTTATATGAAGCAATGTGCTTAGCAAAAGTTATATGACGGACTTCAATTTATTTAGAATTGAGACATAACAATGATCATAAATGTATGTGTTAGGGAATATCAGGCGATAGCGGAAGCGTGATAAGGATCGGGATTGATATGGAAAAGTATGAACAAATTGGGCAAGATAAATGGAGACACAGATTTAACATGGTTCACCCAAAAATAGGCTACATCCACGGACGACGAGGAGCAAAATATCACTATAATAGAGAAGTGTACAACAAAACCTCACTGGGCCTAAGCACTACGAGGATATAATTTTGTGTATCACTCAGTGATATAAAAGGAGTATTACAATACTCACAAAATACACAACGTGTATCTCACAGAATTTTGTGGCTCTCTCTACATTTTTCTCTCCTCCTTTGTGTCATAAAATGAAGTAGCTTAAGTTCTTCTTTTATAGGCAAACATTGCCTACAATTGTTGAAAAACTCAACAAGGTTGGCAAAGTTGGTGGCCACGAATGGCATGCCTAATTTGACAAATTAGGCAGCCAATTTTGAACAAGTTTGGTAGCCAACATTATTGAAAAACTTATGTGTGGGAGGAGTTTGCATTCCCAACAATACCTTCTCTTAAATCATCTCCTTTGTTGCCAAGTTGAGTTCTTCCCAAATTTTGTTTACTTCTCTTCTCATCTGATTATTTCTTATTTTAAGTTTTAATGCTTGTGTTTTTATTACATTGCAATTGATTTCTTTGCTCTCAAAGAAAGATTATTCCCAGCCATCGCTCTGAGAAGCTCTATAAATAGATAGATATTATTTTATGGACCGTATCTGATATAGTCATTGCTTGACTACTGGGCATGTTGCCATGTTTAGCTGACTTATGTTTATTATTTAAGTTGATTAGTTGCTTCAGTTATTGTTGATTTGGATTTACGTAAATAGGTTAGTTGATTAATATTGGGACATTATTTATGATGTTCTTTCTTTATAAGATGTTTTTTTTTAAATGTAGTTTCATAACATTGAATGTTTTGTATCAAGATTGGATTTGAAACGTGACAAGTGTCATATAATTGGCTTATTTTACTAAGAAAAAAAATATTTGGATACATTGCGTACATCTTTTTTTAATTGTAACTTTAGCGAGTAAAAGAGCTTGAAAAAACTTACTTGAATCAAACAGAAAAAGTAAAGAATCTGAGATAGAAAAAATCATTTGATTTATAGATATAAAAAATTGCGATAATTGATTTGATTTGTGGCCCAAGCACTTATTGAGGAGAAACTGATCTAATTTGGAGCTGTTGATGTTTATATCGATCAATCATAGAAGAAAAATTATTATTCATTCTGATTAAGCTTCCTTCCTATTATTCTAAAACTTCTTCTCAGATACAAGGAAATGATTCAGTTCTAATGGTAAAGATCATAGTTCTCGAACAAGCAATCGTAAATTGGAAAAATCAAATCAACTTATAAGAGAATAGTCATTCCCCTTTCTTCTCCAATGATAACATTTACATTGACATCCAGGGACAACTACTAAAACCACCACTACTCCCCCCACTCCACCGTTGTCACACACAAAACCTACCCTATACTCTTACACAAGCTTTTTCTGCTAATAAGAAGATCTACATATAACAATCAATCTTCTAATAGTCAAATAGAAGGCATTATAAACTCAAGAAAGACAAAAATAATAATTGAATTTTTTTTTTAAAAAAAAATTTGTTGTTGTGTACAAAAAGAGCATGATCAGCTAATAGAAACATATTAACTAACTCTAGCTGGTACATTCTCAAGAATCACGCCATGTATTGAGAATATTAGAATGTATTTTACTTGAACCATCAGAAATATAGCATTTCTCCAATTTTAAGCTTTTTCTATGTCCCCGAGCAAATCAGAACCCAAGTATTATTGTCACATGATCCAAAATCTCAATAGGTTGTGAAAAACCTTATTTACTTAATCAATTAAGACAGGTAAAAAGCGAAAATAAGCAAAAATCTGTTTAAACATCACTTAAAAATATGGTTAAATCCCAAATTATAAATATAAACAAAAATTGCATAAAATTCTAAAGTATTTGATGACATCAGTATCTAAAATTTCTATAAGTCTACAAGCTGTTTAAAATGAAAAGACAATAGAAACAAAGAAATTCTGAATCCAGTGTTGAATCAGCCAAGCAGCTCAACGTGAAGTATAATTTGTAACTCGGGTTACTATGAATGTATGATAATCCAATCGCCACTCGTCCCTACGACTACACCTGCACATAAAAGCAAGGTGAGTCCAAAAGAAGTTTTCATAGTAAGTATCAATCATAGTGCACCAGCTATCTCATTCATCTCAAGTTCTCAACAAAGCAAGGGGAGAAAATAAATCATTTCATAGTCAATTAGTTATTTCAACACTCTGAGTAGTTGATGTAATGATGATTAAGTAAAATGCAAATAAATACGTACTGATCAAATTTTCTATCGAACAACATTAAAGAAATGTCTAAATGCACTATCCTTTCATCAAATTTTATATACACCGAATATTCTAAATGACTCTATTAGAATTTTTTCTTTTACTTTCACAAAGTCAATGTGCATGAGATGTAATGCCAACATAATAAATTCGATACCGAATTTAATCCTCGAAACAAATAACTCCATATCATTTAACAAAGAGAGTAGAGAGGTGAACGATGATCAAGTCAGCATTTCATGAATATATGGACCTTCAACCAAAATAAATATATCAATACCAAGTGAGCAACATAAGCTTTAGCCAAGTCAAGATAAAAAAAGTTATGCTCAAATAGTCATAGAAAAAGGGCATAAACCGAGAAGTATAGTACTAAAGTTAGATATGATCAAAGGAAATGGAAAGCGCCATGGTTGTATCTAACCTAGGTTGTAACGCCTTGTAAGTTGAAAAGCCAAAAGCACGAGGTTTAAGGGAAATTTTCATGAAAAAGTTTAAATTTTAGACACCAAGTACCCTTCAGAGGCCCCACACGGGCCAAACAAAGTGGCCCCACAATGGCCCTCATGGGAACCCCCACTAGTTCAAGCAACTAACCCCATGGTATGGCCCATGGTCCCTCAAGTGGGGAAATCCTTAGACGTTTTTCAAGGTTCGTTGACAAGGGTCCCTCTCATAGACCATTATACGGTCCGTAAGGATCCCATACAGGGCCCTCACCAAATTTTAATGTAGGGTCATTATAATCTTTTCCCAAATGGTTCATTAATGTATTTGGACGGAATTTTGGACCTAGCACTCATCTATTAACTACCGTAAGCTTCCAAAAGACCCTCATTCACACTCAATTCATAAAATCAAAACTTCTGTCTCAAAAAATACTCTCAATGTTCTCTTCTTCCCAAGCAAGAATTTCATTCAAGATCAAGTTATTTCTCCGAAATTCAAAGCAATTTCTTTTGATTTTTTCAATTTCATCATCAAGGTATGTGAGTCTTCATTCATATATTGTGGGTCTTTTCAATTATGATTTCACTTGTTATGATTCTTCATGATTTGGTATAATTTCATTAAATTGCATATTTCAAAGTTTATTTGACATCAAGCCCACATGTTTACCCTAGTTTTCAATGACCCGTGAACTTGAATGATAAGGACTTCAACTAAAGATTTATGAAAGCTACTCAATTATGATTTTATGAAGTCCCTTCAATGACTGAAAGAAATAATGAAAGTTGGTGAATGGTTTCTCACCTAATCATAGATTCATGTGTGATAAGGACGATTCTCAAATTGACTAATCACCCAAGGTTTTAATAAGCTATTCTATATGAGAGATGATTTTTAATGCCTCAAAGTTATACTATGTTTCTCATTGTTGTGATGTATTACGATTTATTGTTCCGTTAGGATATGACTTAGCATTGAGAAGGTCTGAGGTGGAGTTCGGTTGGAGGACGTTAAGGTCACTACAAGAAATTAGGTCTTTAACGAGGAAAAATTTTATCGCTAAAAGTATAAATCCGGTCGTTATTAGTCAATAACGACCGATAAAAGTTCAATCGTTAAAAGCTCCGTCATTAAAAGTTTAGTGAACGGATTAAATTCGATTATTAAAAAAGCTTTAACGACGACAAAAATTCAATCGTTATACACTTCTTTCAGCAACTAAATTTTTCCTTTACTAATTGATATTCTAGCTATTAGAAAAAAAATAGGCAAGCCAGGTGCACTTCCGGGGAAGGATCCGACCACAAGGATATATTATACGTAGCCTTACATTCCATTTTTGCCAAAGGATGTTACCAAGGTTTGAACCTGTGAGAGGATGTTACCAAGGTTTGAACTTGTGACCGTCTGGTCACATGACAACTACTTTGCCAATTACTCAAAGGCTCCCTTAAGTTCTAATTATTAAAACCTTAATTATAACCACAAATTAGATTAACAAAAGTGCGTACACACACAATCACACATATACAAATACATCCACATATGAAAACATATAAATTGATTATATCCATATTAAATTTCATAGCAACTATAAAGAATGATATTGCGTAACATTACAAAAATATAGACATACAAATTGTATGACATTATATTTTTAACTCTTAGTAAAAGAAAAACTAGAATATCTTTTCTTAAATAAGAAATGCATTCTTCCTGTGCTTCAAAAATTTTCTGTTGCTTATACTTCTTTACACTTTCTCTGAGGATGAGTTCTTCAAACTGCATGATCTGTCAAAAGACAAGTATAAAAACTTCATGTAAGGTTACTAATAATACTCCTAATAACTATTATCTTCTTTTTCCTTTTTCGCAAAATCAAAGATTAACTACAATGACATATAAACTTTGTTTCTATTCTCACAATCAAATAAAAACAAAGTTGGGATTTCTAGTTCTAGACATAAAGTTGTTTGTTTTGTATTTTGCATCTTAAGTTATGACTTTTTGCACATTGATTCATGGATAAAACCCCTCAACTTCTTTTAGTTTCACTTTTTATACTAATAATATTCACCTAATATAAATAATAAAATATTATGAGATACAAATCAATTATATCATCTTAATTTAAAAAAAATCATGATCTCTTAATTAATTTAATAGTTGATTATATGTCATGTAAAACTTTTTAAATTGTCCGTTTATAAAATTTCATTTTATATTTTTCTAACTCAAATGAATGATTTTTCTTTGTATACACCAGTTAGTTTCACAACCAATAATGGAAAAAAGTCGACACAATATATATTTTTTATTAGAAAAAACATTATTGTTGAATACTGATTCTTAATTAAGTCGATTGATTGAGGTAATTTGCAAGTGGAGAAACATCTATCCTCTTGAGAAAATTATTTACTACCAAATTTATATAACTTTTCTACCTTAAATTAATCTCATAAGCTCATAACTATTATTTAATATAATTACTTCTACTTTTAATTTTTTCTTTCATTATAATTTTCTTGTTTTGACCTACTTCATCTTACATCCTTAAAAAGGTCAAGCAAAGATGAATAAATTGTCTCTCAAAATAAAAATATCTATAGAAATCACATCAAGAAAATATTTAAGTTAAAAAAAATTGTGCCAAAAAGATTGTAATTAAATGCTTTTACAATATTTTAAAATTTTATATAATTGACTATAATAAGAATGATGGATAGAGTTATTAGAAAATAATATATTAATATTTTTTTTCTTTTTATTAAATTTTTTTTATTATGAAATAACCAAAATTATAAAAGATGGAGGATCCTTATCAGAATGATGGAATGATTAATAAAACACCACTTGTTATACATATAACATGATTTGGTTTGGTATCTTTGCACTCGTATTAATTAAAATATATTTTTACTCTAACTAATATATTTTAACAACGGGATGTTATGTTTTTAATGATCAAATGTGTCTCCTCATTAATGTTGGATTAAAATTTTTCTTTAACAACCGAAAAAATTGGTCACTGTAAGTATATTTATAACGACCAGAAAAACGTTTGGTCGCTATAAGTATATTTATAATGACCAGAAAAAGATTTGGTTGCTATAAGTATATTTATAACGACTGGAAAAAATTTAGTCGCTATAAGTATACTTATAACGACCGAAAAAAATTTGATAACTATAACTGTATTTATAACGACCGGATTCATTTCCCTTCGTTTAGAAATGGTTGTTAAAAGTCTTTTTTTCTTGTAGTATTATACTCTCCAAGGGAACCCTAGTAGCAACCTCTTACTCGAAGCTATGCGCCACCATAGTTTACCTCTTTAGGCTAGGCTTTTGGATCCACATTTAGCCTCTCATATTGAATGAATGAATGTATCATGCCAAGGTCTACCTTGACAAGTAGCCTCTCTCTTTCTCAATGTAGGGGTTACATAGGATTCCACGTTATAGCTCATATGGTTTTGTTGACGATTATGGTGGAATTTCCTATATAATGAATGAGTTTACTTAAGTGCTTTTACTATGATTTGATGCTTTGACGACCACGATTTATAATCATGTCTTATTTCAGGCCCATGTTATTGTAATCTTACATCACCATACAATGAATGAGCTTACTTAAATGCTTTTACTATGATTTGATGCTTTGACAACCACGATTTATAATCATGTCTTATATCATGCCTATGTTATTGTGATCTTGCACATATATATATGAATGTATGTTTGTATGTATGTACTTATATCATGCATGGCTCACAATATTATTACTAAGTTGACATCAACTAAGTTGGAGTTAACCTATAGTCCGAGTAACACCCGCCTGAAGATGGTTAATGCCTCACCAACTCCTATGTACAGATTCGTTCGGAGAGTAGACATAATGCTAGGCAAGTGGAAAGGTAAGACCAACTTCATCATTGCCTCCTTGGATATATTCGATATAATTCTTGGATAGCAAATTCTTCCAAAATTGCCACACGATGATCGACCTTTATCTCCATCAACTCTTGGTTATGGAGCGAGAAGTGTCATGCATGGTACCTTTAGTCAAGGTGCCAAAGATAGAAGGACAGGCCCGCCTATCAGCCATGCAGCTTGTGAAGGGCCTAAAGAAATGGGAGTCGACATTTATAGCTACCATTGTGTGCTTGGATGAAGATAATGGTGCTAAGGATATGTTTCCACCTTGCGTATAAAATGTGCCTAAGGAAAATAAGAATGTGATGCCAGAAGAGTTGCCAAGCCACTTATCATCGGGACAGAAAGTAGACCACATGATTGAATTATAGCCAGGAACTAGGCCACCCGGTTACCCACCACATCGCATGGCTCCACCTGAGTTAGAGGAGCTAAGGAAGCAGTTGAAGGAGCTCCTCAAGGCCGATCATATTCACCCATCCAAAGAACCATATGAAGCATTGGTCTTATTTCAGAAGAAGAAGATGGATCGTTATGCTTATGCATAGACTACCAGGCACTTAACAAAGTTATGTGAAGAAAAAGTACTCTGTACCACTTATTGTTGACCTGTTCGATAAACTTGGACAAGAAACCAAGGTGGATCTCAAGAAAGGCTACTATCAGCACGCATTGCAGAAAAAGATGAGCGAAGACAATGTATGTGAAAAGATACGGAGCATATAAGTGGTCAGTGATGCCCTTTGGTTCAACCAATACACCTGCCACTTTTTGTATGCTAATGAACAAGATCACGCACCTCTAGTTGGATCAAGTTGTGGTGGTGTACCTGGACGACATAGTCATCTACAACACCACCTTGGAGGAGCATGTGGAGAATTTGAAGAAGGTGCTCCAAGTCTTGCAGGAGAATGAACTTTACATTAAGTAGGAGAAGTGCAAGTTTTCCCAGTATGAGGTATACTTCATAGGTCATGTAATTGGCTAAGGCCAACTGAAAATCGATGATGCCAAGGTTTGGGCTATTAAGGAGTGAGAAGCACCCACCAAGGTGACGGAGCTTAGATCTTTCTTTAGACTCACTAATTATTATCACAGGTTCATAAGTGGCTACTCCATCAAGTATGCTCTACTAACTGAGCTATTGAAAAAGAATAAGCCATGGTTTTGGAATGAGTAATACAAGAAAGCATTTAAAGATCTTAAGGTTGTCATCATGAAGGATGGAAGTTCCAATCCTAGCGCTGTCAAAATTTTCCAAGACATTCAAAGTGTAGACGGATGCCTCAGATTATGCCATTGGGGTGTACTAATGTAGGATAAACACCCTGACCACATTTAAGAGCCGCAAGTTGAACGATACAAAATGATGGTACACCGTTCAGGGGAAGGAGATAATGACTATTGTGCATTATCTACGTACATGGAGGTATTACCTACTTGGCTCCAAGTTCTTGTTAAAGACCGATAATGTGACCACTAGCTATTGTTAGTCACCACAAAAGCTTGCCCCAAACCAAGATAGGTGGCAAGATTTCTTTACAGAGTTTAACTATGAGCTGGAGTACAAACCAGATAAAGGCAATGTTATGGGCGATGCATTGAGCAGAAAGTCCGAGCTAGCTATTATCACTACAATCAGTTATGACATACAAGATGCCAGAAGAAAAGCAACTTATGGAGCTGGTTGCACAAGGAAAGAGGAGGCGCTTCTGGGTAGAGAATGGACTATAACTCACTGTCGATTAGAGGATTTATATGTCCAAGTATGGAACAATTAGCAGCATATTATGAAGGAAAGTCATGACATATTGTATGTTGGACACGTAGGGTAGCATCACGCGAGGGATTTGATCAAGGTAATTTACTATTGGTCACGTATGTAGGATGACATAGAATGCTACGTACAAACATGTCTTGTGTGCCAACAAGACAAGATAGAGCAGTGATAATTTGAAGGACTTTTGGAACCACTATTGATAGTGGAGCGTCCATGGAAGAGCGTGACTATGGACTTCATAACTTTCTTGCCAAAGTCTGACAGGTATAGGACAATTATGATCACACTGGACAGATTCTCTAAGTAGATCAGTTTCATGCCAGCTACAGTAGGATGCATCACTAAGGAGGCTGCCAAGCTATTCTTCAAAGAACATAGTGAAGAATCAAGGATTGCCAAGACATATCATTAGTAACAGAGACCCACGCTTCATAGGGAACTTTTGAAGAGAGTTGTTTAAGATTCTTGGCACTGAGTTGCACTTCTTCACTAATTTCTATTCGCAGGCCGACAACTAAGAAGTGAGTTAATGCCTTCCTAGAGTTCTATCTTAGGCATTTCGTGGGCTCTTACCAGAGGGATTGGACAAAGTTGCTTGACGTAGCCCGATTTTCATATAATTTGCAATGGAGCGAGGCCACCAGAAGGACAGTATTGGAGTTAGCCGCAGGACAATAGCCACAAACTCCACATTCACTACCGACCGTCTTTGAGGAAAAAAGTTTGGGGGCTTATCACATGGACAAAGGCTTTAAGGAGCAGTTTGACACTGCCAAGTCCTACTTGGACAAGGCAACCAAGAAGATGAAGAAGTTTATTGACCGCAAGCATCATCCCACAAATTATAAAATGGGAGACTTGGTCTTGATCAAGTTTAATTCAAGGTAATTCAAGGCATTGCGAGGGGTGCATCAAAATTTATATAGAAGTATAAAAGCCTATTTAGGATCATTTCCAAGGTACAAAAGATATCATATAAGTTAGAGCTACCACTGTATCTCAAGGTTCATCCTATCTTTCATGCCAGCGTCCTCAAGCCATACTAGAGGATAAGGGCGACCCTAGTCGAGGTTAATTAAGCCGAGCGCCTACCACAATCACCACCTCCCACGATTGAGACATCGAGGACATCATCGACTACCAAGCCAAGTAGAAATGGGAACAACCTACCACTACTATGTTCTTCGTGCATTGAAAGGGAGGAGGCCACATGGGAATGATATAAAGATTTGTGGTAGCTCAAGACAAAGTTCGAGAATTTTATCAACAATAGTGTGCCACGATGTCACCACATCAGGTGGGGGAGATTGTCACAACCCGCCTCTTGATCATCATAAAGAAGGATGAAATTATAGAGTCTTGAAGAGGTTTGTGGAAGATTTTATAATTTAGGAGATCACTCTTGTAGATCCTTAGAGCACTCTCGAAATATAGAGCATTCTAGGAGGAGGACTAACATGTAAATATTGAGAAACTTATAAAGTAATTATTATTTGCACTTTGACTCCTTGTGAGTAGAATAAATAGGAGGGCCATTTATTTGTATAAACCATCTAGAAAAGTGTAAGCAATCTCCCAAAGATATAAAAGTCTTCTCTACACAGATCTAGTCGAATAGGCTTAGTCAAGCTTGCAAAATCGTGATAGAATCGTGAGTAATTGTCAAGTGTCACATGAAAATGTTAATCTAAGACTAAGTCTATGACATAGGTCTCCTTATTGATACAGTTCCAGATATCCATTGATGAGAGAATAGAGGACTGTCACGCCCCATTTTCGAACCGGTCGAAATAGTCGCAACATCATGTGGCTATGCTCTCTAGTTTTTGAAAAAATATGTTTAGAGTCGCCACTTAATTTTAAGGAAAATATTAGGAAATCAATTTAAAAAAATGTAAATGTAGACTGTATTTTGATTTGCGAAACCAGTAAAATTCGAGGTGAAGGTTTTGGTTACTTGAGGGGAAGGTGTTAGGCATCCCTCATAGCCAATCCGAAAACAGTCCTTAAACTTTGCTTAGGAAAATAACTTGTGATAATTATTCATTATATATTTATTTATTTATTTGAATATAGTGAATAAGAAAATTTCATTAGTTATAAAAGAACAAAAATACAAGGTATGTCATGTGTATGTCTATAATATTTGTAGAAAAACTTTAATGATGACATATTTACTATAAAATGCGATTGACAATTAAGTAATAAATGAATAAACTATATATATAATAAAGTTTAGAAAAATGTAGATGTTTGTTTAAGATCATATAGAATAAATGAGCATATAAAACTTATTGTGAACAATATGTTGAAATGTTGGGTGTGAGAACTTATTACAAAATAAATAATTAAATAATGGATAAGGTGCAAAATATAACAATATACGGAAATTGAGTAAAATTAAGTAAGAGTGATAAATGAATGAAATAACATAAGACCATATAAAGAATTTTAAATTTATATAAAACTTATTGTCTTATATGCATTTGTTATGAAATAAATATATTTATGAACATTGTTCAAAAAATATACGCAAGCTCGTTATTTCATTTATGGTGATAAAATAACAATAACTATACATTGTAAAATGATAAGATGTAAACTTTATGTTTCATTTATAAGCATTCGTAAAAAGATAATAATATGACTTGTGTAAAATAATATACCAAGTGTAGAGAAAAATAAAATATATAACTTATATATGACATATACATTTACATACCTTGTATATTTTGAACTTGTTAAGAAAAATCTAAGATTTTGAAATATAATATTAGAAAAACAAACTAACAAAATACTTGAGTCATATTTGATTTAAAATGATATAATAATACCTTATAACAAAATTAATCAAACAAAACTAAGATAGACCAAATATATATTACTTCTTTTTGAAAAACTCAAAGAACAGAATTTAAATTAACTCAAATGGTAACATTATATTGTATTTTAAGGAAATTAATTTTAAAACCTCAACTGGCCCAATTTTGGGATTCATTCTATAATTAGTTTTAGAGAGAAGTGTTAAAAA
Organism: Solanum medicagineum; assembly: GCA_026153255.1. Lineage (NCBI taxonomy): Eukaryota > Viridiplantae > Streptophyta > Magnoliopsida > Solanales > Solanaceae > Solanum > Solanum medicagineum. The sequence goes on from JAPFFP010000046.1 coordinate 4,804,758, forward strand.
TACCCCCGAACTTGACACAAATTATTGATTTCGTCCTTAAACTATTGACGGGCTTAAAAATACCCTCCAACTTGACAAACTAGGCTTAATTATACCCCTCCCATTGGTGCGTTATTCACGCACAAGACTTTGACTTTTTTGACTGATGTGACATACACATGTATATCTCTTCAACAAAAAATAAAGCAAAAAATAATTATTATTTCTTTCTCTTTCTTTAATCAAGACAAGCTTAGTTGGTAGAAACAACACACATGGTTTTTTTTTTAGTAAAAACAAT
>JAPFFP010000046.1:4808689-4824078 GCA_026153255.1 Solanum medicagineum
GAGCTCTCCACTTGCAGGACACATGAAGTTGAGTATGGAACAGTGTCCTTCAAGTGAGAAAGAAAAGGAAGAGATGATTAAGGTGTCTTATGCTTCCGCTATGGGCAGTTTGATGTATTCCATGGTATGTACGAGGCCAGACATTGCACATTCAGTTGGAGTTGTTAGCTAAAGAGCACTGGGCAGCCGTGAAGTGAATTTTCAGATATCTTAGAGGTACCTCCAAAGTTTGTTTATGTTTTGGTATTGGACAACCTGAGTTGTCTGGGTACACAGATGCAGATATATCTGGAGATGTTGATACTGCAAAGTCTACCTCAGGATACTTGATAACATTTGCTGGAGCTGCAGTTTCATGGCAATCAAGATTGCAGAAATGTGTTGCTTTGTCCACTACTGAGGCAAAATATATAGCAGCTGTTGAGGCAGGCAAAGAGTTATTATGGATGAGGAATTTTCTTGAGGAGCTTAGTTTGAAACAAGAAAATTATCTTCTTTAGTATGATTCTCAGAGTGCCATCCACCTTGCCAAGAATGCCGCTTTTCATTCTCGAACCAAACATATTAAGAAAAGATATCATTGGATTCGAGAAGCTGTGGAGGACATGTTATTTGAACTTGTGAAGATTCACACAAGCCATAATTGTTCAGATATGTTGACCAAGACTTTGCCAAAGGAGAAGCTCGTGTCCTGTTGAGAGAAGGCCGGTTTGATTGCTTACTCCATGTAGGAGTGAGGGGGAGATTTGTTAGGAAATATCCCTCCTACATGGAGGGATAGCCCAATTAATTTGGGCTACTTTAACCCAAACAAATGTGTTACACTTTTGGCCCAAATGTGTTACATTTTTTTGTCTTGGCCCATTTCACAAAACAGAAAAGAAATCAGCAAGTCAGGAAATCAAAATTAGAAAACAGAAAATCAGAGACAAAAAAACAGAAAGCAGCAGAAAAATCTGCATTTTTTCTACACAGTGCAGCAGCTGGTTTTCCTTCCAGATCGGAGGTCAAACGGAGTCCGTTCGTTCTCAAATTTTAGTATGTTGTTCGTGACACTCTCCTCTTCAAGTACATCAAACAGTTTTTCGTTTTGATGCCCGGAAGGTCGTTTTTTCTTGTTGTATTTACAGACTGTGTTTTTGGTACTTTTTTCTCCATTTTTGGTGAAATTGTTGATTGTTGTTTTGCCAAGATGATTGTATTTGCCTCTAGTGTTTACTAGAGAGGAGAACTTGTTGTACCCACTTGGTTTTGGTGATTAGTGAAAGTTTTCGGATCGTTGTTGAAAGGTCCCGTGGTTTTCTCCCCGATTTAGGGTTTCCACGTAAATTGCGTGTTCACTACTTTATTTTTGCTATTTTTACTGATCTGCTGCTGCTGGAAATTTTTGGAGTTCATTGTGCCTTTGTCATTCATTTTGTTTATTTGGGGAAAAAATTGTATTGCGCTTCCGATTGTGTTTTATCGTTGCTTCCCCAACACTTCACTAAAGAACAAATTCATTCTTTATGATAATCCAATCATGAACACTAATATAAAGTGGAATAATATAAATAGTTTAAACATGCAAAGAGTTTATCTGCATAGTCTGAAGGATTAAACATTATGTAACCTGTTGTGATTTTACATTTCTTTCTCATTATTAAATAAATTGGTCGATTCAGTGATCAGACATATTCATTACGTGAACAAAGTCACATACGTGATCAGTAAATAAAACAACTTAGAAATTTGTCACCAAGTGCACAGTGCACATCTCGAGAATGATGTGGGATAAGATTCTAATAAAAACATTCCAACTTAATTTCTAGGTGATAAGACCAGATTAAATAAGTGTTGATGATCACAGCAGAATATTATAGGTGAATTTATTCTTATTTTTAATGACTAACTAATATGACGTGATGAATTTAGATAGAGAGAAGGAAATATGATACCAGATAAAACGGGTTGAATCCCATTAAGTAATAGAGATAGAGCCAAAAGTGGGGCAAGTTGTGAGGCTGCTTCAGCAATGACGTGTCCACCCGTGAAGGCATAGCTCATCACATGCCGGAGTAATAAAACCAAAATGGCAAACACTAGAGAAATCACAAACGAACTCAGTGTCACCATCACGACTGAAAATGCTGCTGATTTTGGATGTCCAGCTCCAAGCTCGTTGCTCACTCTCACACTGACATTTTAAACCACCCACTTTAACTTTAATTTTATAACTCATACTACCATTGCTTAAACAATTACAAGTAAATCTCATCATAGAATAATGTTGAGGGTAAGAATATAAATTATTTATATCTTTTTTCCTCACCTAACTCATGCACATAAATACCCCTCCCTCTATCCCATATGTGACACCCCTCCAAAAAACAAATATCACGTTACTCTATTAGAAACAATTTAATCTTAAAATTCCTCTTATACCCTTAATGAAATGGTTCTCATCCATACCAATATATAAGAATGATTTTAAATCACAATGTAAAAGTTTTCTTTTTTTTCCTTAAATAACGTGTGAAGTCAAAGAATGCCACATAAAATGAGAAGGAGAAAATAGTTCTTATACTTGATCCCTATCTGTTGTATTGTACTAACTAAAATTTTACATGCTAATCATAAATTATGTCAAAGTAATCTATGTACTACAAAAATATTAATGTAATTAGGATTCTACATCCTAATCCTAAACTATATTGACTTTTGTCATATTATTACGTCAGATTTACTCCAGATTCATATAAAAATGATTGGATGATAATTCAAATTTTTAAATAATTTTAATTTGTGTACACTCATAGTGGTTCAAAATCATTTAAACAAATGGGACATTTGTAATTACAAGTATATCTCAATGATGTAAGTGTGTTAGTAACGAAACAAAAATTGTAACTAATTAAAATGGTATGATAGGTTAATTAAAATTTATACGATCAACATGTGTAGTAACTAAAATATCATTCCGAAATGTCTTATTGATGATTGCTGAGATATGTATGCAAAGTACCAATCATTTGCATTTTAATTTTGGAATTAATGCCAGGGTGGTGGGTCATTCTTTTGTGATTTCGTCGGATATTTCGATGTAACGTTATTCTTGATACCTCAATTATTGATTTTCCCATTTAAAGTAATTCTTGATATTTTGTTTTATAATTTGTCCGTTATTCCTTTTAAGATGAACATGCATTCGTGGATATTTGGTGTCCTTAGATTGTGTGGATTCTTAGATGGTGAATTGTAACACAAAATCTCTGACTACAGAGAAATGAGGATTTATATTCATTCCTATATCTCATAAATTGAAGAGTTCTTTTAAATAACTTTTTAATGGCTTTTATAATAAATAGTGAAAGGTAAGTAGAAAACTTATAGACTTTATAAATAAAAAGGGAAAGCTAAGTAAAAAATCTACCCTCGTAGTCCTACTTTAGGTAACACAAGTGTCCAAACATTTGACAACACAAGAAACAATTCCTAGCCCATTTATATTTTAATCATGATATGAAGAATATATAATATCAAGCATATATTCTCAAGCATTAATGACGAACCTTGCTGCTGCATTGAAGCCAACGGATATCATGAACACCCACCCAAGAATTGTCGTACTGCATCATAAATTATATTGATATTATCAATCAATGACACATTTTTATATTGAGTAACAATTACACGAACATGTATAGCTAATTTTAGATCACACTTGTCAAAAGTATATCTGTTTTTCTTAAAAAATCAGTTTTAAATCAAAATATATGACATAAACTGAGATGAAACAGCTAGTAAGTAGAGTGGTTTTACCAGACAGCAAGGGAGTCCAATGCGACTTGAGGATTTGGAAGCAAACCAGCAATTAAAATTAAAATCTGAAAGTACCAAGTCTCTAGACATAACATAACGGCTGAAGCAAGAGACAACTTGAAGAAATCCCAGTCCAAAAAATGCTTGCATGCTAAATCCAGTCCATGTTTTCTTACATCGATCCGTCCACAAAATATATAAAAATTGTGCAACAACAACTATCCACCATGAAATACTCAAAACCAAAGCTCCTCCAAACAATCCCCAATTAAATACGTAAAGCACAAGCCATGTTAAAAAAAGGTGAAAAATTAATGTGATGGCAGCTATATATGCACTAGGATTAACAATGCTTTGAGCTTGCAAGAATTTTTGGATGGGGAAGTTGGCAGCATAAGCAAATATTTGGGGAATTAGACCATAGACAAATAGTGCTGCTGCAGATGCCACTTTCTTGGATTGTCCTAGTAAAATCAAGATTGGCTTAGAAAATAAGTAAGCCACCATTAGGGGTATTCCTGTCAACATAAGAAGGATGGTTGATCTTTGGAGATATATTCCTAGCATTTCATACTTGTGACCTCCATATGCTTGTCCACATAATGTCTCCACTGCACTTCCCATTCCTAACTGTTAACATAGTTTCTTCATAAGTATGCAATTAAATGAAAAAGGTGTAAATTCTTAGTTACACATTTCATCCAAATGTAGTGGAGCCAAAATTTGAAATTTATGAGTTAAAATTTTATTGAATTCGCAATTAATAATTTGTATATATTCAATGAACTTGTTACTACAAATTTAGAGTTAGAACCAAAATGACTGGGTTCATCTGAATTTATAATCAACACTCTGGCTCCATTTTTCATTTTATCCCAAAACGAATTTCATATTTTTATAATTAAAAAAATTAAACTTCAATATCTAAAATTTGTTCAGGTCACAAAGGTTTAAAAGTGTTTTCCTTTCTTAAACTTGGTTTCTTGTAATCTAATGGTATCTATTACTAATAAATGTTAATTAGTTGTCAAACAATATAATGTTTGTGAGGTGAAAGAAAATTACCATGACACCATAGGCCAAAAGCTGAATGCCACTATTACCAAGGGAAGCTGCAGCAAGTTGAAGATTTCCAAGATGGCCACAAAAAATCTGTGTGGACATGGAAGTAACGTTGTTAAGCAAGTAGACAATGATGGCTGGAGCTGCTAGACGGAATAGATTTCTCAATTCTATTACGGAGGCTCTTCTAAACCGCTGAATACATGACAATCTTGTGTCCGATAGGATTTCTTCAAGTTCAGAACTAATTTGATCCGCGGCCAATACAGTTGGTACTTCAGATTCTAGCAAAGGTTCATTTGGCTGATCCATGGCTAACCAAAATGTAAAAGATTGGTTTATTGGTTTTAGATTTTTATAGAGCTAGCTGATCGTGATGAAAGCATGATGTAAACATATGAGTGGGATGGAGTGCGGAACAAATAAAAATAAATATCTATATTTTTTAAGTAGCCGGAGGGAGAATTATTTTAATGTCCCTTATGTCTGTTGAATATTCTGAGAATATGAATATAGAGCTTCCAAACAAAAAGAGGATAACTAATATTATGATATTGCCCCGCCTTATCCCATTGTCATCCTTAATATGACTGTCATATCAATTGCGGCCTAATGGCGTGTACATCTACTTACCATAGAGAGGCAGTGATGACTGACGATAATTACTTAAATAAGAAGACGAATTGCACATTCATCGTATGTCGAAACAACACATGCATGTATCTCTAAAGAGCGTATTTTGGACTAAATTCAATTATATCTCCATATAAACACACGAATACTTAATTGTTCATCATTATTTTTAAAAAAAAAATAAAAATTTAATCTTCACTTTCATTGATGATTGATTATTAGTGTGTAAAAGACTAAAAGATCTTACAAGTTGAATTTGACTTATCGAACATGATCATTGAGATGAGGCTAGTATAGATGCATTATCCTATACAAAAAGGCCAAAATTCTCATAAAATGCCTTTCACTTCGAAATGCTCCATCTATCATATTGGTGAGCCCTGTCACAACTAGAGAAGGAAGTGAAGGTTTGAGTTGCATCACTTCCATGGATTAAGGCTGCGAATTTATCGACACTTTTATCAGTCTTTCCATTGTAGTGACTGACTGTAAATTCATTCTCCTCAAATAGTTTGTTAATATTTCCAATGAGTTTTGAAATATTTCGAGGAACCTTTCACGTTTTGTTGATGCAGTTTGATAGTAAGCAGGGAGTCAAGCTGCCAGGTGGTCAAATCGTGAAACCAGCTCAGCCCATAAACTGTATTGGACTTCGAAAGTTTCAAAAAATGGGAAGGATTTGGGATCCGAGATAAAAGAAGAGAAGAAAAAATTTCATGAGTAAAATATATCAATTTTCATAATGCCTTCCATGCCCCTTATCCATCATTTTATATGATTTGTTAATTATATCTGGGCTTAACTTTGCAAATGAATCATAGCTGTCCATATTTAATTGATATCACTTTATCTAATGGATCGTTGAGTTGGTTAATCATTCCATTTATGACTTTGTACTCCTAATTAGTAATGGAACCATCCAAGAATTCGTATCCTCAAGAATGTGATGCATGTTGTTGTATGGACTTAGGAAACTCGGACTTGATGAAGGAATAATCTTCCGAAGTGGCTTCTTCAGATGCTAAGTCCAATCATCAACCTAAACTTTAAGCTCCATTCGATCTCCTCACATCCGAATAAGACTTTTGTCGGCTCTGAGCGGTCTTCATCTTCTCTCTAATGAGTCTAACTTCTTTCATAGCTTCAAACACCGACTCAAGTTCTCAAGGCAACCTCGCCAACTTCGAACCACCTAAGGAGAGACCTACATCTCCTACCATATGGAGCCTCAAAAGGAGACATTTGGATGCTAGAATCGTAGTTATATAAAGCGAAGTCAATCAATGGAAAGTTATCATCTGATCAATTCCATTCGAAGTCAAGTTCACATGCTCTCAACATATCCTCCAAAGTTTGACTGATTTTTTTGGCTTGACCATCAATTTAAGTTTTAAAAGCGATACTTGGTTTGACTTTTGTACCAAGATCCTTTTGATATGACTTCTAAAACTACGACGTAAATTGAGTGTCCTCGGTCCAAAATAATAAGTAATGAAATACCATGAAGCTTAACCGATTCTCAACTGTATATCCTTGCATAATTTTTGGCGGAGTAAGAAGTTTTGACGAGTAGAAAATGCACCAACTTGGTCATTTGATCCACAACAATCTAAATCGAATTATGTTGCCTACAGGTACGAGGCAATCCCATTACAAAATCCATGTTCACGTCCTCTCACTTTCAAGTAGGGATTTCAATGTCTTAAACTAAGCCTTCTGGTTTTTTACGCTCAATTTTAACTTGTTGGTAATTTGAAAATGTGGCCACAAACTTTGTTATTTCCTTCTTCATACTGTTCCACCAATGTACTACTCTCAAATCTTGATACATCTTGGTGGATCTCAAGTAAACAGAATACCGAGACCTACGAGCTTCAAATAAAATTATTTTCCTCAAGCCATCAATATCAGGAACATATAACTGACCTTGGTAGCGAAGCACACTATCTCCCCCTTGGGAGAAAACCTCGATGGCTTTTACGACATCTAATTTCTTCAATTGAACCAAGATCAGATAATTATCTTTGTTTGCCTTAACATCCACTTCCATAGATGATTTTGATTTGAACCTTTATTACAATAATACCACTGTCATCAGAGTCAACCAAATGAACACCCAAATAAGAACCAACTCTTTTTTCTCATCCTCAACATGACCAACACCATTCATGGACAATCGGCTAAGAGCGCCTGCAACCACATTAGCTTTACTCAGATGGTCGAGAACACTCATATAATAATCTTTCAATAATTCGAGCCATCTCCTATTATCACGACCCAAGCCTAGGGCCTAGACATGACACGGCGCATAGGGAACCCGAAGGGACCCCAAGCAAGCGTCTTAACATACCATTATACATCCTTGGTCGTGGAAGCAATAAAATAACAATAGGAAATAGGGATAAACGGGGCTATGAGACATCTTTCATGTCATAAAACATCAAGAGAGTCAAAGAGAATCAAATTCATAGCATCATTACATAACTTGTCCAACAACACCTCTAAACATAGAACTTAGCGAGGGCCAAGAAAAGCAACTGGGCTCACCCTCATATTCATAAGTAGCCAGCATAAAAGGAGTCAATACATGGCATAATCAAAAGAAGTATGTCCTCGGAGTTGAGGACTCACCAACTTGCTTTGAGAGAAATTATACTAGTCACGTGGAGGAGGAGGATGATATCATGACCCAAGCCTAGGGCCTAAACGTGACACGGTGCAAGGGGAACCCAAAGGGACTCCAAGCAAGCCTCTTAAAATATCATTACACATCCTTGGTCGCAGAAGTAATAAAAGAACAACAAGAGATAGTAAATAGGGATAACCCGGGATAAGGGACATCTTTCATATAATAAACATTAAGAGTTAAGAGAGAGTCAAAGCTTATAACATTACACATGACATGTCCAACAACACCTCTACTACATACATAAGAACGGGGACCAAGACAAGTTACCGGTCTCACCCTCATAGTCAACGTATACATTTAAGAAATATAGTCTTAGAACATAGCATGAGATCATAAGCAACGTCCCCAGAACGGAGGACTCACCAACAAGCTGAGTGAAATCGTACTAGCCACGTGGATGGAGATGCTCAAGCGGGGCTACGGTTCCTTCATGGTGATATCATGTAGGCATAGAGTATACATTAGTACGTAAGAATGTACTAAGTATGTAGGATACAATACAACAAGAGATATGCAATATAATCAAGATGCATAATCATAGCAAGAGGTAGTATATTAGCAGCATGGCATGCATGAACGATGCTTGAAGTAAAACATGCTTGAAAATAATCATTCTTACATAGATTATTAACCCAATAAGGTGACATGCCTAGATCATTCAAATACCTTGTACTAGCATGTGAGGGATGTAGCATGAGTCATGGACCCTTCTAGTAGGTAATGGTAGTACATGAGATAAAGAGTATCACATGAGGGTAGAAGGTAGCATAAGTCATAACCCCTACATGTAAGTCTGAGATAATACATAGCGTTACATCGCATATGAGGGTGTGACATATCACATAGTTCATAACGCCTTCATATGAGTATATTGCATAACCTCAAATCATACACGAGGGTAAGAAGTACAACATAGTTCATAACTCCTTCATGTAGATATGAGTAAGTGAATAGCACATGTGGGTAGAAGGTAGAATAGGTCATTACCCCTACATGTGAGTTCCTTGCATAACCTCAAATCATACACGGGGGTAAGGAGTACAACATAGTTCATAACCCCTACATGTAGATATGGGTAAGTGAGTAGCATTGATTTGTACATGAGGGTAAGGTGTACAACATAGTTCATAATCCCTACATGTAGAAATTGGCCTTGTACTAGAGGGTAAAGCATATAACATAGTTCATAACCCCTTCTAGTAGCCTTCACAATTCACAAGAGCATAAACTTTAGCATAAGGATTCAATAACTTATCAACGATTCCTAAGAACATAACAACATGAGATCCCAACAGTTCACTTGAAATACCATGGGTGCTTTACATGATTTAAGAACACATATGTACATTCATTTCATCAGTATATAGTCATTCAACTCATAAGACATGCATTGGACCTTCAATTCCTCAAGAAACCATAACAGGACATTTTATTAAAAACTCTGCGGTGTGTAATACTACTACAAAACCATGCAATTCAAGAGTGTTATCATGCTAAAAAATTCAATGTAAAACCCTCAATAGATACTTGGTAACACCTAGTTGCCCCTCTCATACCTCTACCACGACCCATAGGTACCTCCTGACCCCTACCTGCTGGAGGAACTGATGACGATGCAACAGCTGACCCAGTAGATTGTGCTATACCACCCATGCGTCTCCTCGGACAATATCTTATCGTGTGCCCTGGCGCACCACACCAATAACAAACATCTATCCCAAAATGACATATACCCAGATGATTCCTTCCACACTGTTTACAAGGCTGCATAGGGGTTATTTGCTGGCCTGCTGAATACCCCGCTGTCCGTGTACCTTGCCCCTGACCTCGAGGACCAAACTGATTTCTTCGAGACCCTTGAAATTGTGGTGGAGCACTGGCTGCAGAGTAGGAGGATGATGGCCTAGGTGGTATATTAGAAAACCGAGGCCTAAGCTTACCTTGGGATAGTGTAAACTGCCCTGTAGATCTGACTTTTTAGTTGGAAATAATACATAGTACTATAATTAGATAGCAAAACAACCCATTGTATTTATGGGGTCACATGTCAGTAGCAAGATTTTCGTTCTCCTTCTAAAGTAAATAAAAAATGCCACGAAATTCCTTAGAAGGAAAATTATACATAACTGATCAACTAGCTGAAATTTAATACTCCTTTCTACTTTAATATTTACATATTTTTCATACTAAAGACTTTCACAAGCAATATACATCAAAACCCTTCATCAAATCCCACAATAGATCTTAGATTCATAGCTTAAAACATGCTAAAACAATCACAATTTCATGAACCCCAACATAGTGTGCAGTGAATTTCATAATAGATAAAACCCATGAGTAAATCACCTTTAAATCATGCAATTTTAGGTAAAAGAGAGCTTAAGTATCATGGGTGAAAGGAACCTATGAAAGAAACCCACATACCTTGACTTTGGAGAAACTTTGAAGAAGATTGGAGATGGAGACTTGATGCTTGAATGAGAACCTTAAAATCCGAATGAATTTTGAGACTTGAATTTAGGAGATGAAATGTTGGCTAAGTGTTTGAGTGAACATTTGGGAATGTCTTGGATGATATGAGGGGGAAATAAGGCTAAGTATAGGTAGTTTCATGCATGGAAAGGCTTAAGCCCAAAGCCCAAAAGTCTTGGACCGGAACACAAATATCTGAGCAAAATTAACACAGGGGCGCGCCCTTGGCGCGTTGCGCCAGGGGCGCGAATGCCCATTGTTTTTCGCAAATTTGAAAAATCAAAATTGTGAATCGTTCGCTCTAAAATCGGGGTTAAACCATTTCCCACATAAATAGACCCCCTGAACAAGAATATGAAGTCGAATTTTTGAAATAACGCATGGATTTTCAGATATATAGAAATTACAATTCTGGGTATTTCCGAGGCAGTTTTTCGGGTACTTTTTGGGGTCACATCAGATGATCAAGTGGAGCTCCAGTCCCTATATGGTAACATCATGTAGGCATAGAGTATGCTTTAGTACATTTGAATGTACTAAGTATGTACGATGCAATGCAACAAGAGGTAGGCAACATAATCAAAATGCATATTTAGGCAATAAATGAGCATATAGCAATATGGCATGCATGAATGATACTTGTAGTAAAATATGCTTACATAAAATATTTTACGTGTGTAGGAAAAGACCATCATTAGTAACCAAGACTTACCACCTCCTGGGCGAAGCGATTGAGGTACAAACCCCTCAACATGGTTGCATGGGCCTACTACCTCCCGAGCGAGGTAATTGAGGTACAAACCCCCCAACATGGTTGCACGGGCCTACTACCTCCAAGCGAGGAAATTGAGGTACAAACCCCCCAACATGGTTGCACAGGCCTACTACATCCCGAGCGAGGCAATTGAGGTATATACCCCCCAAACATGGTAGTTCGAGCCTACTACCCCCCGAACGAGGCAATTGATAAACTTCCAACACTATAGATACCATTCATGAAATCCACACATATACACATCTATTTCATCATCATAAAATCACTTCACTTATATACCATGCATTAGGCCTTTAACAACTCAAGACGCATTAAGCGGATATTTTATCAAACACTTGGCTGGCATGTAGTACTATTATAAAACCATGCAATTCAAGGGTGAAATCATGCAAGCAAATTCAATGTAAAACCACCCACCAACACTTGGTAGTACCCTCGAGCAATATACATCAAAACCCTTCATGAAGTCTCAAGATAGATCAAAGATTCATAGCTTAAAAATAAAGCTTGGGCACCATGGGTGAAAGGAACCAATGGTTGAAACCCATATACCTTAGCTTTGGAAGATTCCTTGATGAAGATTGGAAATGGAGACTTGAAGCTTGAGTGAAATCTTTAAGATCCGGAATGAATTTTGGCACTTGAATTTTGGGTAAAATATTAGTGTAAGTGTTTGAGAGAGTATTGGGGAATGTCTTGCATGATATGGAGGTGAAATATGCCTAAGTATAGGCATTTTTACGCATGATAAGGCTTAGGCCCAAGACCCAAAAGCCTTGGACCGAATTGAAAAAGCTGGCAACAAAATAACATAGGTCCGCATCTGGTCCGCGATGCAGACCAAATGCAGAGGACATTTTTACACAAGTACGCTACGGTTGCGCGTTGTGGTACCAACACGGATCGATTCTGAAAATAGAATTTTTGGGAAATTGAAATTTTGATACAGTTGCTCTAAAATCAGGGTTAGACCCATTTCCCACTCAATTTTTCCCCTGATCACGAATATCAAGTCTTTATTTTTGATATTACACACGGATTTTGAGGTATATGGAAATTACGATCTCAGGTACTTTGGAGACACATTTTCGAGCACTTTTTGGGGTCGTTTTATCTGTACTGAAGGTTCAAATCTTTTTTCTTGAATACGATTGAAAACTCTTGTGATCAGTGAATACGTTAACATAGACACTATAGAGATAGTGTCTCCAAATCTTCAAGGCAAACACAACCACTGGCAATTTCAGATCATTTGTCAGATAATTCCTTTCATGCAATTTAAGTTGCCTAGAAGCATAAGCTACCACATTGCCATGTTGCATCAACGCATAATCGAGTCCAATTCTTGAGGCATCATAATATATCAAAAACTACCGGACCTTCTAGAAAAGTCAACATATGAGCAAAAGTGAATTAATCTTTCAACTCTTGGAAGCATTTTTTTCGTGCTTCTGACCATTGAAATTTTACCTTCTTTTGAGTTAACTTAGTTAAATATACAGATATGGATGAAAATTCTTTCACAAGTTGTAATGACGTCGAAGGTCATTTTTGACATTTTTGATCAAATTACCATTTTGCTCTTACCAAAAGTTGTCTTGGATCATCTTTGGTTGAGTTTGAATGCGCAGATTTTTAAAAATATTGTAAAAAGATGGAATTTTGCTAAAGAATGGGTTTTTAAAGAATTAAAGTTGGAAATTTTGAGTTTTGTGCATCAGAACTCGATTTCATCAATTTCATCGGTTCTAGATTGTTGAACCTAGTCTAGGAGAACTTTCAAAAATGTATTTGGAGTTAAAACGGAGATTTTCGGCCCAAAGTTACATTTTTTAGTTCATTTTGGATCACAACTTTGGTCAACAATCGGAGTTTGGAGGCTTGGATCAAAATTTCATCAATTCCAGTGATTCCAGTTGATGAAACCATTGCTAGAAATAGATTCGTTGAAATTTTTAGAGCTTGCGAGAATATTTTGAATTTTTGAGTTTGAAACTAGTTTAAACGATCTTTTTCGGGTTCAAGGCCAAGGAGGTTTCGAGTTCAAATTCTGATAGTTTCATTGAGTCCAAAACATTGTTTCTGGTAGGATTCCATGTGTGGTCTGTGTTCAAAGGGTTTCGAATAAATCTCGAGGGTCCTGTTCGTGCTTGGCTTGAACTGTGAACTTGCTGGTCCAGTTGTTTCTGGTGCATCATGTCATGTATTCTGCGTTCACGGGTTCTTCTCTGCATTCGCGAAGGCAGGATGTTTGTGGAGGGGGTTTTAGCATGTTCGTGGAGCTTTAGACCCTTTTGGTCCTTGCGTTCGTGGAGTAGTAATCATCCCTAAACAATTTTAATTTTTAAAAGATGTGTTTTAACCTATTTTCACGATTTTTAATATTTCAAGCTTCGTTTTAGGGAGGAACTTCAAGGTTTTTCAAGGCAAATCGATTGAGTAACTTATTTTTAACCTACTTCATTGATTTTCTTTGATTAATTTGTGTTTTAACTTATAATTTGGGATTTTAATGGTGGAATTTGAGGATTTTTCGAACTTTGATCTCTAAAGATTAATTGATGATTTTTACCTCATCTTTACTCCGTTTTTGAAATGGTTTTAACCATGAAATCTTTGTTACTTGGGAATGTTTTCATGTATTAATTTTCAGATTCCACCTACTTTTTCTGGCATGGAATTTTTGACCATTTTACCCTTTTACTTTGAATTGATTGATTTTAGTGTCATTAGATTTATTATGTGATTGTGATACTATATTTGAATAGATTTTGGTGATTTGAAGTACCGTAAAAAGCGAAAAGCTTTGGATTTGACTTTATTCAAGACTTTATCTAAGGCTAGTAGACTTCTAACCTTTATAATGTAAGGAAAATCAACTTTTCGAAAAATAAGAGAAAGTCGGTACTTAATTTTTAAGAAAATTAAGAAAATTTAATTTTTAAGACTTAACAGAAAAATCCTAGATTTGTTTTAGAGAAAATTGGTAGAGTTCTATTTCCAATTTGAGAAATGTTCATCACTCAAAATGATCGTTAACGTGAAGTTGATCGACAATTAAATTTAATTGATTAACTTTTTTTTCTTATATAAAAACATAATATTAATAATGTTTAAAATTATTCAAGTAAAAACACTCTTTAAATAATCTAAATGAGTTCAAAAGAATTTAACAATTGCCTAACTTTTAAAAGTTGAATTCAAAAAACGAGTAACTTATAAAATTTCAACTAAATAAATTCTACTAAAGTTGACTAAGTAAAAAAAAGGAAATTTTAAAGCTTTTTTTCAAAAAAATAATTATTGAAATATTTTAAATGGACAAAAATTGTGAAAAACTAACTAAAAAAAAAAGACTTGAGAAAAGAATATTTTGTTTTCGAAAATATATTAAATAATCTATTAATTTAAAAAGGACAATATTTGGTAGGACTTTCAAAAGGACTTGGAATTTTTAAGATAATATTTTTAGAGGAAATTAACAACTTGACCAATTTGGAAAATTTAAACTTTCTCAAAAAATGTCCGAGTAAATAAGACATACAATCATTTAGACAAAGAATAACATAAAAATGGTTTGTTATTTGGAGAATTTAATTAAGTTAAACTATAATTAAGAGTTATAATTTAAACAAATAATTAAAGTAAAAATTATACAAATTCCATATTATAAAGTGATAATTCCTTTCTAAACCAACTATTTCCTAAATTCCTTAAAATCCCCAAAAATTAAGTCATTTGTGATACTTTAGTAGGCGACTAATACTTGTCGAAAAAATGTGGAATTGGACAGTTAGTTACGTAGAAAATGGGATTTAACTAAATTATGACTATTTTCAGTTTTAGAGTCCAATTAGTTGTCAATCACTATGCATTAGTCAATTATCCATAATTAATTTCAAATTAAAGCTAACCCATAATTAATTTTCACACAATTATTTCTTTCCTTTTCAAAAT
>JAPFFP010000046.1:4828491-4844213 GCA_026153255.1 Solanum medicagineum
TACTGTCCCCTCTACCGGCAGATGCTAAGCTCGTGGTATCAAGTGGATTGCTCCAGATGCTCCAAATTCGTGGCCTACCCATAGGGCTACTATCAGAGGAACCCCACCATCATCTTCAAAATGTTGTCTTCGTGTGCAAAAGAGTCATGGGGACACAATATTTCTATTGACGCTGTTGGATTGGGGGTGTTTCCATTATCATTGACTGGCAATGCAGCTGTATGGTTGTTTGATCTTCCACCAGGTACCATCACGAGTTGGGCTGAGCTACAGAGGGTGTTCTTGGAAAGATATTTCCTAAGGTTGAAGAAGTTGAAGCTTAAGGACCAAATTAACAACTTTTAGAAATTGCCTAGAGAGTCTCTTAGCACTACATGGGAGAGATTCACCAAATACTTGAGGATGGTCCCTGATCACAAAATTGTTAATGATGCTTTGGTCGAGGTTTTCTATAGAGCACTTGACTATAATAGCAAAGCTTGCACCAACAAGATCATGGGAGGTGTGTTTCTTGATCAACCGTTTGAGCTAGTAGCCAAAAGAATAGAACATGTGGTGACGACCAACAGAGCATGGGGCCAGAGTGAGCATGGTAATACAAAGAGGTCTTGTGTGGTTACCATAAATAGTGAGCAAGAAAAATTGAATGAAGAGATTATAGAGCAACTTGCTCAACTCCGTACGAGCATGGATTTGGTTTTGAAGCAAAACCAAGCTAGGGTGAAAGCAATAGCTCAGCAACCCCCAATTACTCCTTTGTATGATGATCTATTCTTTGATGAGGTGCTTGTTATGTGAGCAACCAAGTGGCGAGTTTTCGAAATAAACCTTAAAGGTACAAGTCGGACATTTGGAGGAAAGGTTCCAGGAATCAAGGTCAGAACTTCAATCGAGATAGAGCATACAAAGATAATAGGGGTGGATACTATGAGAGAGAAAGATTGTCAGACGCAGAATGGGGAAGAAGAGAGGGCTACAAGAATGGGCCCTATGTGCCACCACATAATCCTAACTCTGGGTCGAGTACTTCGAGGGTTGAAGAAATGTTTGATAAATTGTTGAAAAAGGTGGATCACCATAACGAGACTTTGAAAGGGATGAATACTGATATTTCAAGCATAAATCAGAAAATTGAGCCTCGTTCTATGGCAATAAAGCAACTTGAACAACAATTCGTGCAAGTTTCTTCGCAGTTGAACCAACCAGAAAGGCACCCTACCCAGCAACATGGTTAAAAATCCTAAGAACAAAGGGCATTGCATGGCGGTGATGACTAGGAGTGGAAAAAGCACGATGGATTCCCCTATGCCAATGGTGAAAAATGGAAACTGCAAGAAGAGAATGAATGAAGGAATCAAAGTGTGCAACACCGAAGAGCGATCCAAGAAGTATAAAACTTTTCCGAGGCCTCCTCCTCCTTTCCCTCAAAGGCTTGGAAAGAGAAAGGATGAAGGTAAGTTCGAATAGTTTTTGGTGGTGCTAAAAAAGTTGTCAGTGGACATTCCTTTAGTTGAGGCCCTTGAGAGGATGCTGGTACATGCCAAATAGATGAAAGACCTAGTCAAAAAGAAGCTAAAAGTGATCCAAGACCTTTCCAAAAATGTTCAATGTTGTAGTGCCATCACTACAAAGTCATTAGTGCAAAAGTGCGAAGACCCGGGTGTATTCACCATACCATGCACTGTAAGAGAACTAGCATTTGCTAAAGCCTGTGTGATTTGAGGGCTAGCATTAACTTAATGCCTCTTTCCATATTCAGAAAGCTTGGTTTTGAGAGCCTTGTTCCTACAAAGATGCGGTTGTTAATGGCAGACAAAACAGTCAAGAAACCTTTGGGAATATTGTATGATGCGTTGGTAAAGGTAGACAAATTTATATTTCCACAGATTGTGTTATACTTGACTGTGAGGTTGATTTGTAGATCCAATAATTTTGGGAAGGTCGTTTTTTGCCACATGTCAAGTATTAGTAGACATGGAGAAGAGTCTTCTCACTTTCAGGTTTGGAGAAGAAGCAGTGATGTTTCGAGTGGGCCAGCAGGATAGGAAGTGTTCTTAGTTCTAAGTCATCTCAATGATTTCAATGGATGAGGATGATGAAGCCGAAATCCCAATAGAGTTGAGGCTTGGGGTTGATCCTTTGGCAGCCATGTTGACGAACTTTGATGGTGACAACATTCTTATTATGAGGAAACAGTAAATGTTCTAGGGGTATCATTTGCGCTGAGGGGACAAGCAAGGTTGGATTTGGATTTATGGAACATGGAGACGCCACTTACAAAGCCCTCTATAGAAGTTCCACCAGAATTAGAGTTAAAGGAATTACCATCCCATCTGAAATATGAATACTTGGGAGAGAGTAGTACATTACCTATCATCATTACAACAGATTTAAGTGAAGCTTAAACAGAAGCTCTAGTCTCAGTTCTCAAGAAGTAAAAGAGAGCTATTGGGTGGACAATTGCAGGCATCATTGGCATACCCCTAGGAATATGCACTCATGAAATTCAGCTAGTCAAAAATTACAAACCAAGTATTGAGCATCAAAGGCGGTTAAAACCCCCAATGTAAGAGGTTGTGAAGAAAGAAATTATCAAGTGGTTAGATGCTAGAGTAATATACTTGATTGCTGACAATGAGTGGGTGAGTCCAATGCAGTGTGTTCCAAAGAAGGGAGGCATCATAGTTGTGCCTAATGCGAAGAACGAGTTGATCCCAATGAGACCAGTCAGCGGATAGAGAGTGTGCATGGATTATAGAAAATCAAATGCTTTTATCGAGAAGGACCATTTTCCTATGCCCTTCATGGATCATATGCTCGACAGATTAGCAGAAAAGGGATGGTATTGTTTCCTTGATGGGTATTCTGGGTACAATTAAATTGTTATTGCGGTTGAGGATCAAGAGAAGACAACATTCACATGCCGCTATGGTACCTTTGCATTTAAGAAAATGCCCTTTGGAATTTGCAACGCTCCAGCCACATTTCAGAGATGCATAATGTCAATCTTTTTGGACATGGTTGAAAATACTATTGAGGTGTTCATGGATGACTTCAGTGCCATTGGCCAGTGTTTTGAAAAATGCCTTTTACATTTGCATGATGTGTTGCAGGGATGTGTCGAGAGCCACTTGGTGCTAAACTAGGAGAAATGTCATTTTATGGTCAAAGAGGGCATTGTACTTGGACGCAAAATTTTGGGCAAAGGAATTGAGGTGGATAACGCAAAAATTGAGGTGATAGAAAAATTACCATCACCAATTTCGGTAAAAGGTATCAGATGTTTTCTAGGCCATGCCGGATTCTACCAACGTTTCATACAGGATTTCTCCAAGATCTCACAACTCCTGTGTAAGTTGCTAGAAAAAGGTGTGAAGTTTGTACTTGTTGATGCATTCATACACACCTTCGAAGAATTGAAAAGAAGGCTCACCACATCGCCCATTATTGTAGCTCTAGATTGGTCAAAACCGTTTAAGCTAATATGTGATGTAAGTAGGGTTGCACTCGGTGTGGTGTTGGGACATACAGAGAGAAAAAGTCTTACATCCGATCTATTAGGTCAGCAAAGCACCAAATGTGGCTCAGAAGAATTGTCGTGACCCAACAAGAATTGCTTGCATTGGTGTTTGCATTTGAAAAATTCCATTCATACTTGTTGAGAGCTAAAGTGATTTACACAGCGACCATGCAGCACTCAAATATCTGATGGCAAAGAAGGATGCAAAGCCTAGATTGATGAAATGGGTACTTCGCTTGGAGGAGTTTAATTTTGACGTAATTGATGGAAAAGGGTCGGAAAACCAGGTTGTTGATCACCTTTCTAGATTATAAGATGAGGAGATGGTGAAATTTGATGATGGGCTAGACATAAATGACTCATTCCCTGATGAAAGAGTTCTGGCAGCATCATATGATCTTATACCTTGGTTTGTAGATAATGTCAACTATTTGGTGAGTGATATAGTGCCCTCTGATTTGAACACATATTAACATGGCAAGTTTATGCATGATGTTAAGAAGTTCTTCTGGGATGAGCCATATTTGTTTAGCATTTGCGCTGATGGGATCATCCGTAGATGTGTTCCAGAAGCAGAGATGATGAGCATTCTTGAAGCATGTCACTCTTCACTAGTGAGTGGCCATCACAGTGGAGCTCGAATGGCTTAAAAGTTGTTACAGTGTGGCTACTATTGGCTGTCTATACATCAAGATGTTCATGCTTTTGTAAAGTTGTGTGATAGATGTCGGAGAGAGGGCGGAGTTTCGTGAAGGTAAAAACTTCTTTTAAATCCTATTTTAGTCATAGAACTATTCGATGTTTGGGGCATTGATTTTTTGGGACCCTTTGTTACCTGTCATGGTAACAAGTATATTCTAGTTGTAATCGATTATGTCTCCAAGTGGGTGGAGGCCGTAGCCGTACCAAACAATAAGGGTAAGAATGTTACGGGATTTCTCTGAAAAATATTTTTTCCAGGTTCGATACACCTCAGGCAATTATCAGTGATGGAGGTTCTCATTTTTGCAACCGACTGTTCGAAGCTCTCCTTGAAAGATATGGTGCGAAGCACCATGTGGCAACCCCGTATCATCCCCAAACTAGTGGGCAAGTGGAAGTATCAAATAGGGAAATAAAGCAAATCCTATCAAAAATAGTGAATGTGAATCGTACTGATTGGTCAAGGAAGTTGGATGATGCTTTATGGGCCTACTGGACTACCTTCAAAACACCAATTGGACTGTCTTTGTATCAACTAATTTTTGGAAAGGCCTATCATTTGCTGGTTGAACTTGAACACAAAGCGTTGTGGGCATTGAAGAAACTGAATATAAATTGGCAAGAAGCTACAACCTCAAGGTTGATGCAAGTGAATGAGCTTGATGAGTTTAGATTGGGAGCATATGAGAGCTTTGCTTTTGCACAAACAACGAATGAAGGTTTAGCATGACCGCATAATTGAAGATCGCCTATTTACTTTTGGAGACATGGCATTGCTTTACAACTCCAGGTTGAGGTGGTTTACTGGAAAACTGAAATCTAAGTGGTTGGGGCCTTTTAGAGTTGTGTTGTGCGTGTTTTTAGTCATGGGGCTACCGAATTAGAGAATAAGGATGGCAAAACCTTCAATGTCAATGGACGAAGAGTAAAAAGGTATATAGGTAACATGGAAGAGATCAAAACAGTGGATGATTGGGACCTTGAAGAGTCATGAATGCAAAAGCTTCTTTTCGTGCCGCGACATTAAATCAGGCGCTTCCTGGGAGGCAACCCAAGGTACGCCCTTTGCACCTTTTCTTTGTGTTGTTACTTTGAGGAAAAAGTATCCTATTTTTGTGGGGTAGTGGAAGTTATGGATTAAGATGAAGTCTGAGTAGCCATAAGTCCATAACTTCCCCTATTTTTGATCCCAAGGTTTTCTTGTTGTGTTCTTTTTTCCTTGTGGTTGTTTAACTTTCTGTTGAACTGGAATGTTTTAGGAAGTAAATATAATTTGTAAATGAATAGTAATGTTATCTTTTGGCATATATATGATTCTTAACTATTCTTTAAACTTTTGATAAAAATTGGGTACCCTAAAAATTTTTGAGGTTGTGATTATTGATGCATTCATACATTTTTGAGTACCTGAAAATGTTTGTTCTGATATTGTGAAGGTAAGCTGATACTGAAAGCATGACATGTGAGTGTATACTTGAATGTGGATGCAATTAACATGTGTGTTGTGAGCTTATTTTGTTGTATTCATGCATCTTGTATGGACCCAGAACTTGCCTTGTTACTCTAAAGTTGGTTTGGTGATGTAGTGGATATGGAAGGGATTTTAGGCCTTTGTTCCTTTGAGTGAAACCACTTTTAGCCTAAATGACCCACCATATTAGTGAGTGAATCCATTGTTCCAAACTTATGAGCTTATTATGTACTTATTCTTTCTTAATACCTTGCTAGCTTAACCTTGTTTGATGAAATGCCTTGATATTGGCCCTGGTCTATACTTGAATATGTGAACCTTGATTGAGGCCAAAGGCCTAAGTTGAGGGTGGCTACAATTAGAGGCCCTAGTTTGAGGCATAGATATTGTGTACTTCACCTGAAGCGAAAAGCCTAAGTTGAGGGTGACCCTTATTGTTGCAAAGTAATAATAATAAGGTGGTTAGTTGAGAAATCAGTAAAGAAACGAAAAAGCATGAATCGAGTGAAGAAAAAGAAAATAAAAGTGCCTTGAGTTGACGAAAAAGTAGAAAAAATGAGTTTGAAATCAAGGCTCAACTGAAAAAGAGAAACAAAGCACTCGAGAAAAGTTCAAAATGGGAGAATAAGGGTGGATTGATTTAAAGAAGTGGATTATGAAAGCAAAAAGTATTGGTAAACATGGTTCAAGGATAGATCTAGTCACTATTTGCCCAAAATACCTCACCAAAGCACCCTGAGCTGATGTTACAAGCCTATAAGTCCTAAGTGATCCATCTTCACTTTATCACCAAGCCAGAAGATGAGCACAGAGGCAGGCCTATGGTGTTAGTCAGTATGCATTGAATTTCAGTTATGAGAGTGAGAATGCTTCCTCTATCCCTGAATTCTAAAATGTTGTTGAGCGATTATAAGAGACTTCTTTCTAGTGAGGGCATTTGCACTACTTGAGTAGCATATGACTATACATTGATTGTGGATGGTTGATGCTCCTTAGCTTATCATAGTTGGATTTCCAGGTATCTCATTATGTTCCTATTGCCTAAATATTTCCACAATCCTGTTTTGAAAATGGTAGTCAGGTCCCTGAATCAGAGGAGTTGATATATATGACATTAGCATAGTTACTATAAGTTTCTCTTTGTCTGTAAAGATTGAGTCATAGCTTGAGGACAAGCAACAATTCTAAGTTGAGGGTGTTGATATGCTGTCAAAATACAGCACATTTGGTACCTGAAACAAGGGATTGTGTGAGTCCTTGAAGTGACTTTTTAGTGTTTTGATGTGTTTTCTGTTAATCTTGTAGAAAAGTTAGGTTGGCATGATTTTGAAAAAAAGTTATAGATTTTGCTGAAGCATAGGTCATACGAGCATACCTACAAGTCATAGCTAACGCTACGAGTCGTAGGTTGTGTCGTAGTAAGAATCAGAGACCGAAAATTAGAAATCTGCCAAGTCATGGTCACTACTACGAGCCCAACCTATGAGTCATAACACACACTACGACTCGTATAGGTGGACTCGTAGCAGGAATCAGAGAGCCAAAATGTTAGACAAAAAACTCAAGACCAAGACTATGAGACAAAAATACGAGCCGTAGCGCAAGCAATGACTCGTACCTATGGGTCATACCAGTTCAGTCCAAGATGCCAAGAACCTGATATGAGACCCCGACTACGACTCATAGGTCGTCCTAGGAGTTGTAACTGCGAGACTTATTAGTTGCCAGCTGTCTTTTTTGTGTAAATTCTAGGGTTATTTTGTAAATACTATATATAGCTTAAGTTAGGTTTTTGAAAATAGTTTGACCAGTAGACAATTTACAATTACATGTTGAAGCTTTTCTTAGGTTTTTAGGATAGATTATTGTTCTCTCTTGGAAAACCCATTTTGGGGATTGCAAATCTTGCCTTGTACTCATTGTTGATCAATCAAGCTTGTGGGTTTGCAACTTGTGGTACCTATCTCCTTCATTATTATTGGTGAAACTCTCAACTATGTTTATTACATGCATTCTTATATGTTTTGCTTTAGCCATGAGTAGCTAAGCACCTACAACTTGGGGTTGTGGGAACCATGGGTTGTTGACTTGAAATAACCTAGTTTTTTTGCATTTCTATGATTGGTATTTTGCATGTATTATCTATTTCCCTTCATTTCTATTGTTGTTTGGTGGTGGCCAACACCGAACCTCGCCTACTATCACAATCCTGACCAAGGTAGTTATGAATAGGAAAAGGAAAGTAGATGACAGAATTCGATTGATGTGTTCTCGTCTAATCGACAAAACCTGACCAAGGAGAGGTTGACTGGGACTATTGGTAACGGTAAGTTGGCATTCCATGGTGGCCGACCAAGTGTCATGGTGAAATTCGACCTTCACCTTCACAAGAGGGCTAGAAGAAGGTAAGTTACCATCCTGCATGCGACTTACCACTTACAGTTATGTATCTAGGGTAATCAAGTTAACGAACCAGGGGAACACAATTCCCAAGTTTTCCCCAAAATCGAGTGTTTTTCTCACGTTTTAATTAGTATTTATTTGATTTTTTTTTGAATCACATAAACACCCATGTAGAGATTGTAGTCATAAATACTAGAAATGATTGGTGGTGAAGTCTTGTAGTCAAAGCCCTGTATTCCCTGTGGATTCGACCCTATCCTCGGTTAGGTTAATTACTGATAGCGACTGCTTTCTTATTGGAGCATAACCATCACACATTAGCTAGTCACTTCTCTAAGATTTATCTTCGGTCCGGGTATCACCAATAAAAGTGAGGGAGTGCGACATTCCTAAGATGGCCTTCAGGACTAGATATGGGAACTATGAATTTGTATTTATGTCTTTTGAGTTGTCCAATGCACCGGCTATCTTCATAGGTCTTATGAATAGGGTGTTTAAACCCTACCTCGATTTGTTTGTGGTTTTCAATATTTTGATCTATTCTCATAGTGAGGAAGAGCATGTGAGTCATTTGAGTGTAGTGCTACAAATATTGAGAGAAGAGAAGTTGTGTGCTAATTATGAGAAGTGTGAGTTTTGATTACAAGAGGTTCCCTTCCTAGGTCGTGTCGTGTCGGGGGACAGTATTAAGGTGGATCCTAAAAAGACAGAAGTAATTAGAAATTGGCCTAGACCTTTGACTATATCGGACATTAGAAGTTTCTTGGGCTTGGCGGGTTACTACCGGAGGTTTGTGAATGGGTTCTCTTCTATTGCTTCTCCCATTACTAAGGTGACCCAAAAGAAGGCTAAGTTTGTGAGGACCGATGAGTGTGAAAAGAGTTTCCAAAACCTTGAAGGATAAGCTTGTCTCCGTTCCTATCTTTTATCTACCAGAAGGGTTGCAAGGTTTTGTTATGTATTTTGATGCCTCACGAATTGGTTTGGGTTGTGTTTTTATGCGAAATGGTAAGGTGATAGCTTATGCCTCTAGACAACTCAAGGTGCATCAAAAGAATTATCCTACCCGTGATCTTGAATTAGCTGCCTTGGTATTTTCTTTGAAAACTTGTCGTCATTATTTGTATGGGGTGAATTTTGATGTGTTTACTAATCATAGTAGTCTCCAATATGTGTTCACTCAAAAAGACCTCAACTTGAGACAACGAAGGTGGTTAGAGCTTCTCAAGGATTATTATATGAGTGTGCATTATCACACCAGTAAGGCGAATGTTGTGGCCGATGCTTCGAGTAGAATGTCTATGGGTATCCTAGCTCATGTTTTGATAGGGACAAAGAGGTGGCTAGAGAGGTTCACCAGTTGGCTAGATTTGGGGTTATGCTGGAAGAGGTTGATAATGGTTGTATTGTGGTTGTTGATGGTTCAAAGTCACCTTGGTTGGTGAGGCAAAAGCAAAGCAAGATCTTCATCCCTCCTTGTTAGAATTGAAGGCCTTAGTGAGAGATGGTAAGTTGGAGGTTTTCTCCCAATGGGGAGATGGTGCCCTTTGGTACCAAGGTAGGTTGTGTGGGCCTTGTGTGAATGACTTGAGAAAGAGGATTGTTGATGAGGCTCATAATTTTTCTTATTCTATACACATGGTTCTACAAAGATGTGTAGATGTTTGAGTGAAGTGTTTTGGTGGGGTGGTATGAAAAAGCATAGTGCCAAGTTTGTGAATGTTGTCATAGTTGCCAACAAGTCAAAGCCGAGCCTCAAAGGTCGGGTGGCCTAACCCAAGACATAGAGATTCCTACTTAGAAGTGGAAGAAAATTAACATGGATTTTGTGGTTGGGTTGCCTAAGAATAGAAAGGGTTTTTATTATAATTTGGGTTGTGGTTGATAGAATGACAAAGTCGTCTCATTTCCTACCGGTCAAAACTACTTATGGTGCGGAAGATTATGCTATGTTGTACATTCATGAGTTGGTTAGATTGCATGGAGTGCCCTTGTTTATCATATCGGATCATGGTGCTCAATTCACTTCTCACTTTTGGAGGTCCTTCCGAAGAGGTCTTGGTAACAAGGTAAAGCTTAGTACGGCTTTCACCCTCAAACGAATGGCCAAGCCGAAAGAACTATCCAAACTCTTGAGGATATGCTTAGAGCTTCTGTTTTGGAGTTTAAGGATAGTTTAGATGATCATCTTCTATTGATTGAGTCTGTTTATAATAATAGCTATCATTCTAGCATTAGTATGGCTCCTTTTAAGGCTCTTATTGGTAGATGTTGTAGGTCCTCGGTTGAATGGTTTGAGATAGGATAAATGGCTTTGTTAGGTCCAGATCTGGTTATGGAGGCTATGGAGAAGGTAAGGTTGATTAGAGAAATGTTGAAAACATCCCAAAGTCATCAAATGTTCTATGCCGATGTGAGGAGAAGGGATCTTGAATTTAAAGTTGGTGATTGGGTCTTTTTGAAGGTTTCACCCATGAAGGGTGTGGTTCGTTTTGGTAAAAAGGGTAAATTGAGTCCAAGATTTGTGGGTCCTTATAGGGTGTTGAGGAAGATTGGTAATGTGGCATATGAGTTGGAGTTGCCTAGTGAAATGGACTTGGTTCATCCGGTCTTGAATTCATGTTTATGATGAGAAGTTCATGGTGATTTTGATACTTACGTTGAGATTTTTGAAATAATGTTTAAGTGCGTTGTTGCATCCGTGTGTGGGCTGAAATAATCTTGCTTACTTCTCTTATATACATTTCGTTGACATTCAAGGACGAACGTTCCCAAAGGGTGGATATTGAAACGACCCCAAAAATTATCGAAAATGTGCCTCGAAAATGCCCATAATCGTAATTTTCATATATCTCTAAATTTCTGTGTGATATTGAAAATCCAACTTCATATTCTTGATCAAGAGGAAAATTGAGTGGGGAATGCATCTAACCCCGATTGTAGAGAAACTATAGCAAAATTTGATTTTTCCATGTTTGCGCAAAATGGTAGGCCTACGAGTTGGCTTCGTGATGCGGACCCATCGCAGAGCAGTGTATTTTGTTGCCAGTTTTTCAGGTTCAGCCTAAGGGTTTGGGGTCTTGGGCCTAAGCCTTCCTATGCATCAAAACACCTATGCTTAGTCATTTTGCAGCCCCATATCATGCAAGACATTCCCAAAATCCTCTCAAACACTTAGCCAAATATTTCACTCAAAATGAAGGGTCCCAAACCCATTCCGGTTCTAAAGGAACTCAATCAAGCTTCAAGTTCTCATCTCAATCTTCATCAAGGAATTCTCCAAAGTAGAGGTATGTGGGTTTCCACCATTGGGTCCTTTCACCCATGGTGCTCAAGCTTCCTTTTTACATAAATTGCATGTTTCTAAGTTCATTTACTTATGGGTCTTACTTATTATGAATTTGACTATGAACTATGTTGGGGTTTCATTTAGGTGTGACTATTTAAGCATGTTTGGAGCTATGAATCTATGGTCTACTTTGAGATTTGATGAAGAGTTTTAATGTGTAGGACATGAGGGTATTACTAAGTGTTGGTGGGTGGATTTACTTCAAGTTTTCTTGCATGATTTCACTCTTTAATTGCATGGTTTTATACTAGCATTTCACACCCATCAAGTGTTTGTTAAAATATCTGGTTAATGTTTCATGAGTTATTGAAGACCGTATACATGGTATATGCATTAAGTGACTATGACAATGAAAGATATGTATATATGTGTTGATTTTGTGAAAAGTATCTATAGTGTTGTAAGTAACCATACCGTAGATTAGGGGTATATACCTCAACCACATTGTCGGGTGGTGGCAATCCCGGACTACCAAGATAAGGGGTATATACCTCATCCACCTTGTCGGGTGGTGGCAATCCCGTACTACAGATGAGGGGTATATACCTCAACCACTTTGTCGGGTGGTGGCAATCCCGTACTACCAAAGATGAGGGTAATATACCTCATCCACCCTGTCGGGTCGCAGAAATCCCGTACTACAAAAGATAAGGGTAGATACCTCATCCACATTCCAAGCGGGTGGCATGCTTGGATTTCAAGTACTAAGTTGCTTAGTCTATGATGATGGTCTCTTCCTACACATATAATATGTTCTATATTAGCATGTTTTACTTCAAGCATTGTTCATACATGTCATGTTGCTAAAATACTATCTCTTGCTTATGATTATGCATTTTGATCATGTTGCCTATCTCTTGTTGCATTGCATCCCACATACTTAGTACATTCAAATGTACTAACGGATATTCAATTCCTACATGATGTTACCATGTAGGAACCGGAGCTCCTCACGATTATCCTCATCCTCCTCCTCGCTAGTATGACTTCTCTCCAAGCAAATTGGTAAGTCCTCAACTCCGAGGACATACTTCTCTTAATTTATGCTATGTATTGAATCTTCTTATGTTGCAAAACTTATGATTATGAAGGTTATCCTGGATATTGTCTTAGCCCCCGGTCCTATCTATGTATTAGAGGTGTTGTTGGAAGCTTATGATATGTTATTGCTACACTATTGGCTTTTTATGTTTTTATGGTATCAAATACATCCCTTAGCCCCATATTTCTCCCTTTTTCTATCTATTGTTGTTGTTTCATTGCTTCCTCGACTATGGAGGTGTAACAACATGCTAAAGGCCTTGTTTGGGGTCCCTTCGGGTTCTCCATTTTCCATGTCAAGACTATGCCCTAGGCTTGGGTCATGACAAATATCAATAAGTGCTTTTAATGAATTTAACACATATATACATTATTTTCATCATCATAAGGCCACTTGATTCTTAGGTCATGCAATAGATCATCAATGACTCAAGAACCCTAAACCGGACATTTTATCAAACACTTGGCAGGTGTGTAATCCTAGTTTAAAATCATGCAATTCAAGAGTGAAATCATGTGAGAAAACTTGAAGTAAATCAGCCCACCAACACTTGGTAGCACTCTTATGCAATATACATTGAAACTTTTCACCAAATCACAAAATAGATCATAGATTCATAGCTCAAAATATCTCAAACAGTCACACTTTTATGAAACTCCAACATAGTTCATAATCAATTCATAATAACAAATACCCATAGATAAATCAGCTTGAAATCATGTAATTTACTCAAAAAGGAAGGTTGGGCACCAAGGGTGAAAGAACCCAATGGTTGAAACCCACATCCCTCAAATTTGGAGATTTCCTTGATGAAGATTTGAATGAGAACTTGAAGCTTCAATAAATTTCTTGAATCTGGATTGAGTTTGGGACACTTGAATTTGGGTGAAATATTTGGCTAAGGGTTAGAGAGGGTTTTGGGAAATGTATTGAATGATATGGGGTGAAAAATGACTAATTATAGGTGTTTTTATGCATAGGTGAACTTAGGCCTAAGACCCTAAGGCCTTGAACCGAAACAACAAGAACTAGCAACAAATAACACTGGTCCGCGCCAGGGGCGCAGACCCTCACTGATTTCATAAATTTTTGGAAAATGAGATTTTGCTATTGTTGCTCTAAAATTGGAGTTATACCTATTTCTAACTCAATTTCGCCCCTTGATCATGAATATGAAGTTGGATTTTCAATATCGCACACGGATTTTGAGATATAAAGAAATTACGATTATAGGCATTTCCGAGGCATATTTTCGGGCACTTTTTGGGGTTGTTTCAATTCTCCCCCTTGGAAATATTCATCCCCAAATGTCAAAGAAACATACATGAGAAAAGTAATCATGAAGATTTCAGCCCAACATGAATGCAGCAAATACACTTAAACATCATTTTTTTTTAAAAATCTTATCAATAATGTTAAAATCATCATAAACTCGTCCACATACACATGAATACATGCAACATGACATGAGGGCTGAAACTTAAGACTTGAAATCATATAAAGGTTTAAGTTTTGCTATTATAAGCTTGAATAGAATGAAAGACGTACCGCCATCGCTTCTCCATGCCCACTCCAGCTCCTAAAAGACACCTACAACTTGACGATTCTCCAAAAGGACCTTGACGGAGGATACACCTACGATCCTCACTTTGTTCACATGTCTATGCAACATCTCCACCGGGACCTTCTCATAGGTCAACTCATCCTCCACAACACCCACAACCTCAAAGAGTCCTATAGCACTTGGGGAACCAACACATCCCCTCAACATATATACATGAAAGGCTAGAGGAACTATATCCGTTCCCATAGGCAATTCCAATTCATAAGCAACTTTACCAATTTCCCTCAGCACTCTATAAGGACCCACAAACCTTAGTCTCAATTCCCTCTTGCCAAATCGGACTATACCCTTTATGGGTAAAACCTTCAAGCAAACCTGATAATCAACAAAAGCACGCACAGCCTACCTCGGTACCTAAGGGCACCATCTCCCCCTTGGGAGCAAATTCCACTTCACCATCTTCCACCCTTCAACTCTAGCAAGGCGAAATCAAGGTCTTGCTTTAACTTTGCCTCTTCAGCCAAAAAAGATTTGGAACCATCAAAACCACTACACTACCATTCTCAGCTTCACCCAACCTCACATATTCCCAATCTAGCCAACTAGTGTATTTCTCCAACCCCAATCTACAAAAATATTCCCACTTTCCATAATTAGCAAGCAACCTCTTATTCCTCAAAATTCGCAACATCACCCTCAAATGACTCATAAGCTCTCCTTCATTCTGGAAATGAATCATTACGCTATCCACAAACTACCACACAAAAACCAAGGTAGGGTTTAAAGACCATATTCATGAGATATACAAACATAGCCAGGGCATGGGTCAACCAAAACACATTACTACAAATTCAAAATATCGAAAAGAACACCAAGAAATTCATTTACTACCAGAACCGACTCAACATCCCTAAACCTTGTAAAATAATAAATACAACCCCCAAAGATCAATTTGGGCCTAAGACAAGAAATGAATCTACCCTTACTTATCACTCTACAACTTTCCCACCCAAATGCGGACTCATTAGGAAATTGAAAATTAACTCTATGAATTCTACAACCAATGGAAGCATGATGTGCATGTAACCCAACCACCCTAAGGACAAACTCAAATCTACCATACCAAGTTCAACAACATCACAAAACAACACTCTATGCAATAATGACAATATGGGGCAATTCTCCTATAGACTTTCTAGCCATAATAGATTGATTAATGGTGGGGAGGGGTAGACATCAAAAGACTTACATAACTATTCAGGACACACACATGAAACCTATTAGCTCAAAGGAATAATGAAAGAAATAGTGACTCTCGGAACTATCAAAGCATGTACAACAAAATCAAGAAAACCTGAAACATATCGGTAACATCATCGGGCACCTCATCCCCTCCTTGCCTCCTTTGGAGAGCACAAAAATGATTATGCATTGGAGCACCCCATTGATCAACATCACCACCATTACCCTTATTTTCAGCATATGAACAATTCAAAATTTTGTGGCCCATCTCACCACACCCAAAGTATGCACTAGTGTTCCTCTAGCAAGTGTCATTATGATTCCTCCCACATTTTGGGCATCTAAGATTAGTCTGTCACGCCCCAAAGTCTGATTAGGGCGGACTGGCACCCGTTGCCGATAAGGCTCGGGAGAACCAACTAATATCTA
>JAPFFP010000046.1:4856269-4903501 GCA_026153255.1 Solanum medicagineum
TCTTTTGTTTTTGAATCAACACCCCCCCCCCCCCCCCCCCGATTTAGAGATTTTAGTTATTGATGCTTGAAATGATTAGTAGTGAAGTCTTGTAGTCAAACTCTATATTCCCTGTGGATTTGACCCTAACATTCGGTTAGGTTAATTGCTAACAAAGACCATTTTTTTATTAAAGCGTGAACATCAGATGTCATTAGGGCATTACATAACCCGAATGGTATCCTCTTGAATATGAAGGTGCAATAGGGGTATGTAAATGTCATCTTATATTGATCCTCTTGAGCTATAGTGATCTGATTGTAGCCTGAGTACCCATGAAGAAAGTAGTACCACCCCTTTCCAACTAGTCGATCCAACATTTGATCTATAAATAGCATAGGGAAATGATATTTTCCTATCGAAGCATTAAGTTTTCTATAATCCATGCATGCCCTCCATCCTGTGATTGGTTGCATCGGGATCAACTCATTATTGGCATTTGGTACCACTGTGATACCTCCTTTCTTCGGAATGCACTGCACCAAACTCACCCATTCACTATTGGCAATTGGGTAGATTACTCCTGCATCCAACCATTTGATGATCTCATTACACACAACCTCTTGCATAGGAGGATTGAGGAGCCTTTGGTGCTCAATGCCCGAATTGTAGTCCTTGACCAGCTGGATTTTGTGTATATATTCCCTGGGAGGGATACCAATGATATCTTCAATCGTCCATCCAATGGCCTTCTTGAACTATTTAAGCACCATCACAAGTGTGCTCACTTGCTTTCCATTCAAATCTGCAACAACTATAATTGGCAAAGTGTTGTTGGCTCCAAAAAATGAATACCTCAGATATGTTGGATGGGCCTTCAATTCTAACACTGGAAATTCTATGGAGGGTTTTGTAGGCGATGACTCCCGATTATGCAAATCTAGCTTTAGCGTAATTTGGCTCCTAGGACCGTAAGACACCCGTAGAGCATTCACTGTCTACTCATAGTCCAGGATACGATCACAATACGTTCATTAGCACTGCCTCCAAAGTGTTAAACCCAATCTTACTTTGAGTGGTACCTCTGGTTCAGCGTCATAAAGAGCCTCGATAACAGTAACCACTCTCAAATCATTGTCTTTCTTTACTTGCTGACAAATGTTGAACATGACCTCATCTTTCCCAAATCTAAACTTGAGTTGGCCCTTCTCCATATCCACCAAGGTATGTTTGGTGGCTAAGAAGGGTCTCCCCAAGATAATAGGGACTTTAAAATCTACTTCACAATAAAGGATCACAAAATCTGTGAGGAATATAAATTTCTCCACTTTGACTAGCATATCATATAGCATCCCCACAGGCTTTTTCACTGTGCGATCTGTCATCAGCAATCACATACTCGTTGGGGTAGGGGCTCCTAGTATAAGCTTCTTGAAGATTGCAAGGGGCATCAGATTAATGCTGGCACCTAGATCGCATAGTGCCCTTGAGAACTCCACATCTCTAATGGTGCAGGGTATGGTGAAAGCACCAGGATCTTCTCGGTTCTGAACCAAGGACCTTGTAGCAATAGCACTACAATGTTGAAGCTCTTGAGAGAGCTCCTGACTCACAGTATGCTTTCAATGACCAAGTCCATCATGTACTTCACATACCCTGGCATCTTCTCCAATGCCTCAGATGGAGAGCTATTTGATCATGGAGAGAAATTGCTTGAATTTGCCTTCCTCCTCCCTCTCTTTGATTCATTAAGGGCAGGAAGGAGGAGGTCTAAGAATAGGATTCAACCTCTATGTTGCGTCAGTAGCTTTACTCACCCCATCCTTACCATGATCATCTCCTTCATCTGCATCCTTTGCCGCAACCATCTCATCACAAACATCTTTCTCATCCACCGGCATGGGAGGATGAATGGTGCTCTTGCCACCTTGAGTAGTATCCACTATACACTACCTATCATTTTTAGGATTTTAAACTATGTTTCTAGGTAGTGTACCCATCTAATGCTGATTAAGTTGATTTGACACTTGACCATACTGTTATTCTAGCTATTTGATAGCCACAAAATGAGATCTATCTTTTGATTGATACTAGAGATCTTTATATTCATGTCCCTTAGGGTCCTATCTTGTGTCTCAGCCTTCTTTAACTGGTGGTCAAACATTTCCTCAATTCTTAAACTACTTGCACCTGTGTCACGGTTATGTGATGGCACATAAGGACTTTTTGAAGCCTTCTCTATGACCCCAATCTACTTCTCTCTCTGGAACCCTGTTTCTATCATAGTAACCTCCACGGTTATCCCTATAAGCTCCATCTGTATTAAAGTTCCGACTATTGTTTCCTTGACTTTGGCGCCAAAAGTCCTAATTGGACCCTAGGGCGTTGGTCCGAAAACCCATTGTCTGATCTGCAACAAAACATGCATCCTCATTATAATATGGCTCCTCATACGTGGGTGCACATAGACGTTGATGAACCACTGCATTCACTCTCTCTTGGTTTTGCTTCATCATCACCTCCATGCCTATACGAATTTGAGCAAGTTGTTGCATAATTTCCTCATTAGTTTTGGCTTGCTCTAGACCACACTTACAGCACATAAAATCTTTATGGATGCTCTGTCTCGTTGCCCCCATGCACGATTGGTCTTGACTACCCTTTTTATTCGCTCTACGATCCTTGCAAATGGTTGATCTAAAAACACGCCCCCATGATAGTGTTAGCACATGCCTGATTATTCTAATCAAGGGCACGGTAGAAGATCTCCACCAAAGCATTATCAACTAACCTATGGTCAAGGATGCTCCTCAAACATTTAGTAAACTGCTCCCAAGTAGTACTGATCGAATCACCAGGAAGTTGCTTGAAGTTGTTGATCTGGTCCTTCAACTTGAGCTTCTTCGATCTAGCAAAGTACCTCTCCAAAAAGGCTCTCTAGAAATCTTTCCAACTGGTTATTAAACTCTGTGAGAGCTCTGATAGCCATAATGCAGTATTGCCCATAAGAGATAATGGGAAGACACAAAGTCCCACAACATCCATAGACAGATTCTATATTTCCATCACATTCTTGCAGACGAATGCGACATTGTGTAGGTAGTTATATGGACCCTTTGATGGTAAGCCCACAAATATTCCATGATTCTACAGCATCTGAAGCAACTCACTCGAGACTGTGAACTTTCTGTCTGCCAGTAGTGATGGCAATACAATAGCTCCAGCCACCTCCATAGTCATATGATTCAAACTGTACTAGTTCCAATGATAAGCATTAGTGTTGAACTCATGTGGCTGTGGAGCAATGAACTCCAAAGGAGGTGAGTTCTCATTCCCAGCATATCATTGTTGTTCCTTTTTAGAGCTGCATTGAACGTGTTGTTAGCATTATCCTTGGCCATTCTTGTTAATGTTCTATGGATCTCTGGATCAAATGGAGTTAAACGATTTCCTTGACTCTGAGTATTGGACATACACTACACTTAACCTTGCAAAAGGACAAAAACAATAAATAAAAGTAAAATAAGGAAACTAAGGATTAACACTCGAATCACTAATGAATTCACTAAGTCCATCCATATTCCCTGACAACGGCACCAAAATCTTGATATTGCCCAAGTTACACCTCCTTTTTAGAGGATAAAGTGGTCGCTGTAAAGATACAGAACCCAACCAAAATTAGGGTCGAACCCACAGGGAATACGTAGACTCACGAGAATTCACCAATTTGTAATTCGCATGAGTAACCAACTTACTTCCCCAAAGGGGGGTTGCAATAGTCAATTGAGAAAATAAAACTAAGTTAACTATCACAAGAGAAATCAATATGGAGAGAAACAAGGGCATTGTGTTCCCCATGATTCCCTAACTCAGTATCACCAGATAACCTAATTATTTTCTAGTGTATAGCATGTAGGACGGCAATTTAAGTTCACCAAGTCCATTGATCAAAGGTGAGAGTTCACTATGTGAAATGGCCTATCACTATAGTGTTCATTACTAACAATTGCCTATTAGTCCCAGTACAATCTTCCTTTGGCCGAGTTTGGTTGATTAGACGAGAAAAATTGATCGAATCCTGTAATTAATCCCTTTTCTTATTCATTACTACCTTGGTCCAGTCAGTAACACTAGGTGAGTTCTAATGTTGGTCACCATTAAAAAATATGCAAAGCGATGAGAGTTAGTTAATACATACATACACCTACTAAGAAGTATGAATTATCCAATTTTACTTTGTTAGTTCTTCATGGTTTTTACAATTGCAGTTGTGGACATAGCTACTCATGCTATGTGTAGATGAAGAAATTATGAATTGAGAAGACATAATTAAATATTTACACAATAGAATTAAGAATAAGCAATCCAACTTCAATAAGAATCACAAACTTCAAGATCAAATTCAACCACAAGTGTTCTCAAAGACTCTCTTACAATTTTCTCTCTACATTAGTGAGTTCTCTGAGTATTAGGTGAAAACTAATCAAACTAACGAGAACTTCTAAAAAAAATAACCTAAAAATCCTATTTATAATAATTAAAATTCAAGTCCTAAACGACTTAGGAGAACTGGTCATAGCATGCCTTACGAAAGCTTTTTACGGCCCATATTGACTTCGACGGCCCATAATCGGGGTCTTGTACATTTTTGCTAGAAAACTGCACTTCCTCTTTACGATGCTCCTTTACAACTCATACAGTGGTTTACGACCTATAAAGGGGGTCCTGACTAATGAACTTC
This sequence comes from Solanum medicagineum, assembly GCA_026153255.1. Lineage (NCBI taxonomy): Eukaryota > Viridiplantae > Streptophyta > Magnoliopsida > Solanales > Solanaceae > Solanum > Solanum medicagineum. The sequence goes on from JAPFFP010000046.1 coordinate 4,860,990, forward strand.
AGAAAGTCTTCATTCTCTTATCCTCAGGGCATGAAACATCTTCTACGACTCGTAAGCTCATCTATGTCTCATCTGCGTATTCATAGAATAAACTTCAAAAACTTGACCCCTCACTAGAATTCCTTTCGAAACCTCTCTATGGCCCATAAAGGGTCTCGTATAATAGTAAAAATCTGCAACTCTGCACTTTTCTTCTAAAATCATGGCCAACATGTAATCCTACAAAGATAAACACAAAAACACATAAAAAAAACTAGCATCGCATTGAGAACACATAAAATTTCAAGTTTTAAGCATCAAAATTGTTGTATTTTGGTAGCACATTAGCCCTCAGGTATGACTGTATCCTTACTATCATGAAGAAAAGTTCTTTTAGTAGTGGATGATGTAATGACCTTCTGGGTCATTTTTCTCTTACTACATTATTTCCACCATTTATAGCATTCCTATAGTGATCCCAGGTCATTTATAACCTTCTAGTACTGGTAGCTCAATCATTAGATCGTTCGTTAGAAACTTGTGTAGGTGTTAGAGAAGGCCTTATAGCTTGAAAAGTTGATTTCAATGCAAAATGAGATAAGTGGCCTTAGAATGGAATTTGGACAATTCCATCAGCTCTAAAATGGAAAGATTACACTATAAGCATGGTCGGCTTGTGTACCGAGGCTTTTCGATATGAGTTTGTATCAAGTTTTGCATTTTAGCCTTCAAAATTGGCCAATGGTTGACTTTGGTAAGCATTCTTGGAAAAAATGTCCGAATAATAATTCAGACAAAGCAGTAGCTTTGGAATGTCATGTTTGGTCTAAAACAACCTTTCGTTTGGTTTTTGAGGCTTCCAGACTCATTTCGAGCCCCTTGGTGCAATTTAAAAAAATAGTGATGCGAGTGGGACCTGTATTAAGTCATAACAATCTCATACAAAAATTTTGACTAAGATTTTGAGTCTAGAATATCAAATTTAGTAGGATTGTATAGTCTGTTTGCATGCACGGAGTTAGGGATGAATTTCAAGTACCCAATCAAAAATTGCAAACTTGGAAAAATCAACTTTTGTGTTGATAGCTGGTGTTGTTGCTTTAGCGGCCTTGGCTTCACTAAAGAAGCCAGGGCATAGCTTTAGTGACTAGGGACTCTCTATAGCGAAGCTCGCCCATTGTGGAAGTGTCGCTTAAGCGGCCACCTTGGTCGCTTTAGCGATACCTAATGGGTGACCTATATAATTTAGTTCATGATCGCGATCAGCTCACATCATAAACTTTTAAGGGTGATGTTTCTTTCATTTTGAGCTCAAATTTTGTGACTCAAAGGCCTAAATTTAAGGAATATTTGAGGGAAATTTGTTGGTGAGCTCGAAACTAAATTACAAGCTTCATTTTGAGGTAAAAATAAATTTTTAGATGCTGCATTTTAGAATTTTTGGTATAGTTTTTGGTTGATTTCGGAGGTGTGATAACTTGAGCATTTGCGGGTTTATGTTTAGTGATTTTATGTTTAGCTTATATGGAATTTCATGAGGATCATTGTGGGGTGGTCGGTTTTGGCTCTTGGAGCTCCATTTATGATAATGTGTTACCTGTAGTGGCTATCCCTTTTCTTAAATTTCCCTAAATTATAGAATTTCATTACATGCCCATTTCTTAGTGCTTTTCGACCTTGAACTTAGTTCCTAATTGATTGTTGAACTTGGGGTACTGATTTGGTTCAAGTTTTTGGGTCAATACTAGAATTTTTTATGCATGTCCTACATTTTTCCATTTTAGGCCCCGAAATTGGTCCATCTCTATTTTATGCGATTTTAGTGTCTTTCCGACCAAAATGACATTGTGAATATATTTTTTGACTATGTGGTAATGTTCAAAGGCTATTCAGAAAGGAAAGGCTCTGGTGGAGTTAGTTAGAGCATGCATGATTGGCCTACAAGTCCACTATAGCTTCCTTTTCTTTATATTGAACTAGATTGTGTAAAACCATGATTGGAATAGTAATAATATTGGGGTTGGATAGATTATTTAAATGCCTTAGGATTAGAGTCATGTTTTAGGTCCTTTTCAGGTACTTTTGTGCAATTGCAGGCATGTGGTTCCTATTGTTACTTGGTATTCTATTATCAATATTGGTTTCTTGTTATTGCTACTGTGAAGTATGTTGGCCTTAGTGTAGGGTTACGAACACTTGTTTTAGATGCCCTAGCATCACTCCGATGGACTTAGATCCTTATAGAATGGCATAGTCGACTATAGTCTATAGTTGGACCTTAGATAGGCAGTAATTATGTTCCTGTGAAAACCATTATCCATAATTTCACAAGTTTTCTCGATTTCCAAGGTATGTCGATGATCCTAAATCTTGTGATCGGCTTGCTTTAGTTCCAATTGAAGCACAAGTGGAGATATTGTTGATTTTGCATAGAGGGAGGAATCCACACTTTATGTGTATTCTTGTGGACTTGATTCACCATGGAAGGAAACTCTTGGTGATTATTGGTCCCATGTGGAGAAAATAATTGAATCGACACCTTGATTGGCTATTTGTGTAGAGTTCAAAGTCCTGCCTCTGTACATTCAATACTACTTAGAGCATCAGGGTTCAAGGCCCTACCTCTAAAGATTTATGAGAACTTAGAGAATCGGAGTTCAAGACCCTACCTCAATTTATTTGGCCATTTATGGTGAATATCGGGGTTCAAGACCCTGCCTCTACCACGTTGAGAAATCGATATATATCTAGGGTTCCAGGACCAGCCACGATCCCTAGGGAATTCACTCCCGAAGAACCCTAGCTCCTAACCACTTTAATGTAGTTATTCTATGTACTCAGTGGACTTATGGAAGTTTGAACGGGTTTACTTTAAATTGTGCACGTACGTCCCGGTTGAATGTAGTTAGTGTAGATCTCTTAGCTAGTTTCATCTAGTTCTTATTAATGTTATTTCCTTATCATAGATACTTTATCATGAGTACCTTTTATCTAGTACTCATACTACACTCTACATCTCTCTTCATGATGCAAGTTTGAGCACCAGCTATTGACCCTGATAAATTGAGCCTGTTGTTGTTAGATCTAGAGACTAGAGTGAGCATTTGCCAAATTGAGATCATTTCAGTCTCCTTCAGCTTGGATAGCCCATCTTTTATACTTTGAGTATAGCCAGTGTTGTAGATATATTTTTGGTCCATTTTTGGGACATGTGCTATTTATTTTGTCTATAAATAGTTCTGTTCTAGTGACTTATAGGTTTTGGGAGGGATTTAGCATTTTGTCTATATATATATATTTATCCAGTTGCTCCTTATTTCTGTATTTACTTCTATTCCTTTTAGTTTCTATGTTAGTTTCTTCCCCCCCCCCCCCAGCCTATTTGGGTTACGATAGGTGTCATCATGACCGTGGAATTGGATCATGACAATAATGAAATCTAATGTAGTTTTAAAAATTAACCAATTTAACTTTCAAAAAGTACTACACGAAAATTAAAAAGAAATGGGGGGATTACAATAAACATAAATATCCTACCTAACTGTAAAAATTTTAATTATTAGGGGCTATAAATAAGTTCTTGTTTGCCTTTTTTCAAAGCGATACATGTATTAATTTTGCCAAGTGATGCTTTAGACTATCTCTCAACAAAATTAACACATTGATAATAGCAAAAGGTGAACATTCAACTAAAAAATCTCAACTTATCTACAAGAGGATAAATAGAGCACTCATTATTATTAGCATGCACCATTTAAGTATCCATGCAAGTACATACAAAATAAATAAACCACTTCTTCATGAACAATAAATAGAAACAAATAAAACATAGAGTTCTTGTCCTCAGCATATACCAAAATTAAGCAATTGACTATTAAATCAAATCAATCATAAAAAGAGAGAGAAACAACATTCACCCACATATACAGATTGTATGTGCCCAAAAAAGCTTATTTCAAATATAACGTAACCCCATATTAACATTTAACTAAAATTAAAATTCTCAGACTTGTTTTTTTGAAAGGAAAAACAAAGAGCGAAACTCAAAATAGTATTCTCTACGACTCTGTCGTAACTTATGTGACAAGCTTTTTTTTTTTTGGTCATTTTCAATAAAAATGATACTTTTTTATATTTAATAATAATTTAACTTTAAAATTTTTTTTTATCATTGATTAGATGATATATAATCAAACAAATATGTATGACTTGTTTTAAAACACAAATTTTTAAAAAATACTATTTCTTTCTTAAACATTGTATCAAATTACAATATACCACACAAATTACGATGGAGTGAGCACTGGCTGATAATCTATACATATGATGTATGTCATAACTACCAAACATAACACCAATGTACCAGAAAAGGTTAATGCAATAAAAGGATCGAAAGACTGCATACTAGTATCATATAGTTTTCACAACAATAAATAAATCTAAAGCACCTTCAAAAAAAAGATGGCAGACATGCACTGGATTGATGAAACATTGGTGGAAAATTCTCAATTGATTTGGTGATGGATAATAGCCAATAAGCATATTGTTGGATTATTGTTGGCTTCTTAAAGATAATTGTCTGCTTACTATAGTTCGAGTGTGTAGTGCCTCCTAAATTTCCTGAACCAAACAAGTCTAGAAAATCCCAGAACTTCATCTAGTTCTACACTAGAAGGGCATTTACAAGCTGCATCTACAATCTAAAGATAGGTCTATGGGTCGTACATTCCCTCAACACTTAAACAAAAATCTGAAGTTTCACTTGACTTACGAGCTGGATATACGAACTCTAATATCTTTCACGAGCCATAAAAAAGGGGGTTCATAGAACCCAGTCTCAAAATCTTGAACAATTTCTCTAAGTGTTAGAAGAATGTACAAGAAAGGTCTATGACCCATCATTTCATCTACGACCCATAGAAAGGTCCATAGATCTTGAATCCTAAAAATAATTCTAAATGTTAGATGAGTCTACGAAGGGTCTTCATGAATCGTAATAGCATTTATGATCTGTAGAAAGGTTGTCATGGTTTCAATTACAGAAATTTAATATTTGAATCTCAAACTATGAATTAATAGGACAGATCTGTAGAAGGATCTACGATCCGTAGAAAGTTATCATAGACCCAGGGTCAGTAAGCAAGAAATGGAACCCCAATCAACAAGGGATCATGTACGATTCATAAAACGGACCACCCATAAATGGGGTTCGTGATCCACGTTGATAGTTTTAATGAGGGATAGAGTTGTCCTTTTCCATTGTTCCGTGGCATAATCTACGTTATTTTTGGATCAATTCAAACCCTCATTAGTATTCTAGGAGATATTTTCTCCCATAAAACATTTAGATTTTTAGAACAATGGTTGGAGAAGAGAAAGCTAGGGCTCCAAATGTTTGACTATGATCCTTCAATTTTTTCTTTTTCTTCAATTTTCAGGTATGTAAGGATAACTAAAGTATGCATCAAGTTCTTCCATGTGTCCTACTCATTTTGATTTGATGATCTAGGAGTAATTGAGTCCCTTATGTTTATATTCTTGAGAATTTTGCCCAAATTCTAATATACCCAACATGATATTGTATGATTGATTATCATTATAAGTTAAGCTTATTGTAACAATTGATTTGGTCTTTCACTACATGAATCCTAACTAAACGTTGTCTTTATTGAATGTCCTTATATCATGAATGAGTTTAAAAGTATGAATCGTGAAAGTTGTGAATGAAAAAGAGTTGAGTTTGAGCATAACTTCTTTAAAACTTGAAGGTTACTTTGTATTTTCTTGAAATTGGATCCAAATGATTGTATAGAAACTAAATGTTATCAAATACATAACTTTATAACTCTTGAATGATGGGATTGATTAGATAGTATTATTGGTTGAAAGGTTTGATTGTGATAGAATTAATGAATTGATAAGAGTCCAATTAGACTGTCAAATGGCTATATTAAATGATTGATTGAGTATTATGAGTATTGAGTCTTGAGAAGAGTATCGATCATTGAATTGAGCAAGAGTAAGTAACAACTCGAACTCAATAACTACATAGCTAAATATAGATGAGAAATGAAATGTAGATCAAATGAATTCCTTTATATTATCCCTTAAGTGAAATTGATTGATTGGCCTGGATCTATGATTGGTTGATTCATCCTTTACCTTAACAAAGTATTTGATGATTGGGACAACAACAATAACAACAAGCTTATTGTATGACCACTAGCTCATAAGTAATTGTTGTCAAATACGAAAAACTCCCAAACTGATCTTGCTAGTATTCTAATGATTGGATTAGATAGTATATGACTGGTCATTGCCTAAATCTTATTCCTACTTTAGACTTATGACATTTTGATTGAGTTCCCTGTCTTTGATTTGAGTTATCTGAGTTGATTTTGTTCTACCCCGATGTATGTTTCTTTCTGTCATTTTAAATACTCCTACATTTCATGTACTAATGTCTATTTGGGTCTGTGTCTTTTTAATAACAGGTACTAGAGGTCATCAACAGATGCTTCATTGAGAATCTTATCTACATTTAGCTCATTGGTGAGTCCTCCCCTATATTTGGAGGATATCATTTTAGAGTCTTTTAATTAGCATTTTATTTTGATTTGATGAAGCCATGAACATTTCACTAGCACCATCGAGATAGTAGTGATAGAGGCTTCATAGACTAGACAGTGATTAATTGAATATTGAGATTTCTATCTCTTGATTTGTTCTTTTCAGACTATTTTCTTGAAGTTTAATTAAATTTAGATTGATGGCCTTTAGCCATTATTTATTAAGTTATTGCGAAGTTACTCTTTCTAAGATTATCTTAATTTGTTGAATCTTCCATTGCTGAAGGGGGTAGTGATCAGACCAAGTGATTAATTTGGGGACCAGTACTGATTTCTAAGTACCAACCATACCAAGGGTATCCTCCTAGGGTATGAAAAACTTGGTATCAATACACAGAGTTCAAGACTCCTAGGAAGTCTATGAAGTCATGTCTAGTAGAGTCTTAATTATAGGTGTTTCGTGCACCAAACTTATAATCAGGAGGTTATTGGACATTAGGAATTGTCTTACTTCCTTCATATTCTGATATTAGTACTATAGAGTTAAACTCTATGAAAGCTCTATTCTAATTCATGCATTCCTGTTTTGGTTTCAGATCATGCCTTCATGAAGAGTTGTTGGACCAATTAGGGGTAAAGGACGCCCAGCCAGACAGAATGTTAACTAGCTAGAATAGCAAGTTTCTAAAGGGCAAGGAGGCTTGCTTGTGCCTGTGGAGCAGCCACCTAGGCTAATATCTCTAATGTTAAGCTTTGCCAGAACATTCAGACTTTTGTTCAGGTAGTAACACCACCAGTTGCTAGGTAGGGAGTAGGTAGACAAGACACTTTAGATACCTCCAGGATTCATGAGTTTCTAAAAATGAATCTTCCCGAGTTCACAGGGTCTACATCAAATGAGGATTTGTAGAACGAAATTGATGAGCTCTAAGAAGTGTTCCATGCGATGCATGTGGGTGACACTGACAAAGTTGAGTTAGCAGCCTATCAGCTCAAAGGTATTGCCAGACTATGGTTTGATTAGTGGATGAAGAACATAGGAGAGGGTGCACTAATTCTGACCTGGACAGTATTTGATGAAGCTTTCTTCGGAAGCTTTTTCCCAAGAGAGTTGAGAGAGGATAAGGTAAAAGAGTTGTTGAATTCAAAATAGGGTTCTATTACAGTGTAGGAGTACAGCCTCAAGTTCACTTGGCTATATTGTTATGCTCTAGAGATGGTTGCTAATATGAGAAATAGAACGAGTTTGTATGTGGCTAGAATGGGCTAAACAACAAAGAAAGAAGAAAGGAGAGCAATACTTATTAGTTAAATGGATAGTGTTAGATGAATGACTTATATGGAACAGATAGAAGAGGAGAAACTGCAAGATACGAAAAAGTATAGAAATAAAAGTGACAAGACATATAGTCATGAGGTTGGAAAAAGCGGGAATGGGAATCGCTTTTATATAGGACCACATAGGCTAGCTCCATCATCTTGTAGTGTGTGTACACTCAGAGATAGGAATGATCAGAAATCCTAAATCTTCAGAATCCATGGATCTCAATCACATACCAGGCTTAAGGTTCCAAAGTTAATCCATCATGTTACAAATATGGAAAACTTCACTTAAGAGAATGTTGTGAGGGAGGTAATGGATGCTACGAGTATGTCCAAGTGGGTCACTTTTAGAGAGAATATCTAATATGGGCCAATAAAGCCTAATCATCTACGCCAATATAACCAACATGAGAAAACTACTTCTGGAATTTGAAAGTACAAACCATTGTATTCCATAGATAGTCTCCAAGATCAGGAGAACTCACCAAACGAGATCACCAGAATGATTCAACCCTTCTTTTTTCATTATTATGTTTTGATAGATCTGGGTGTCACTCTGTTATTTGTATCTCCTTATGTGTCTAGAAGATTTGATAGAATTCTTAAGTTTCTTCTTGAACCCTTTAGTGTGTTTACTCCTATCAATAAGTCCATCTTAGTTGGGTTGGTCTATAGAAATAGTACTATGTCAATCTATCACAAAGTACATGGTCGACTTAGTTGAATTAAACATGGTTGACTTTGATGTGATTCTTGGCATGGATTACCTTTATGCCCGTTGTGACTCTATTTATTATAGGACTCATATTGTTAGGTTCAAATCTTCAAATAAGCTTGTTTTAGAATGAAAAGGTAGTCCTATTGTGCCTGAGGGTAAACGTATTTTTTACCTTAGGTCCAGGAAGCTAATCTCTAAAGGATGTATCTACCACATCGTGCGAGTTAACAATGATAGTGTGGAGTCTCCATCTATTGAGTTAGTATGATCGTTAATGAGTTTCTTGAAGTATTTCCTGGGGATCTACCTAGAGTCCCTCCTGATAGAGATATTAACTTTGGGATTGATGTTCTCCCCAGTACTCAGCATATCACTAATTCACCTTATAGAATGTCCCAGTTGAGTTGAAAGAATTTAATGAATAGTTGAACAATTTGTTAGATGAAGGTTTTATTATGCCGAGAGTCTATCCTCAGGGTGCTCCTGTCCTATTAATGTGAAAGAAAGATAGGTATCTTAGGATGGGTATCGATTATAGGCAACTGAATAAGATCACTGATAAGTCTTGAAAATATGACTTTTATGATGTTGAAAATATAGGATTATATGAGTTTTTAAATGCATTTATTAGTTTAATGTGTGTTTTATGTTGATTTTGTAGAAAACTAAGGCTTTCATTGGATTAACGAACATCAGCATGATTTGAGTTGAAGATTGACTTGAGCTTGAAAAGAGTCATTTGTGGACAAGCTTGGATAGGCCATGATGAACATTTGATATTATTGAAAGGGTGGAAAACCTTGAACACGTCTAAGATCATGATACAATGCACAAGTACAAAGCCATTTCAGAAGCAATAAAGAAATCTTGAGGTAGAATACATTGAAGATGCCATTTATGGGGCTGCACACTGATCATAGATAGTTATATGAATCATGTAGATAAAAAATCATGAGGTGAAGTAGTGTTAAAGATGTCCAGGAGCACAAAAATCAACAAGGAACAAAAAGAAGCAAGGAAGCACACCACGAGGAGTTCACGACCAATGGTGTGCATGACTACTCGTGAAAAAGGGTCGTCCAAGCCATGGAATCTTTGTGTGAAACTAAGGGCCTTACCATGAGCCCTTGCATAACTCAGGGTGCACTCCAAAAGCCATGAAGGTTCTCATGAAAGCAACTCTTGCATTGGGCAAGTTTCAACGCCAAGGCAAGGCACCATAATACCTTGCATGAGCCATGGTGCAATCAACTACTCATGAAGGTAATCATGGAGTGATCATTACTTGGATAGTTTCAAGACGAAGTGACACACCATGAAAGGGCCAAGTTGATCATGAAAATAGCCATTAACCATGGCTATGTCCATGAACATGAGCGACTGGAAAATCCTAATCCATTTATGATAGTTTTACTTACATGTTTTAGGCCAAGGTTTTACTTAGTATTTATATCTCTTTTCTTTATTTCTTTTAGACACATTATTCCCCACGTTTTGGGTCTAGAATAACAGAATAGAAACACACAAATTTCATTGATTTTCCCCTTCATAATTCACCTGGACAGTGAGACGAACAATTAACAATTCTTAGTTGCAACTTTGGTTACTGTTTGAAGATTAAATCTCTTTTTGATCTCCCATTTCTTTTTATGAATCAAGACTTGATTTATTCTTCTTTGTATGTGATTTAAGTATGAATTACAACCGATTCTTGTTTCAATTCTTGCAAGTTTAATTAATTAAACCCACAGCTAGGATTGTTGGAACCATGTCATTATAGCAAAGTGGGCAAGCTTAAGGTTTTATTTGGGATTTATATTATAGTATTGTGATTTTCTTCGTCTAAAAGTTTTTTTTGATGATTGCATGCATTAAAAATTCGCTTGTATTTATTGTTTTTCTGAGAGGAGAGTAATGATTAGGAAAAGTGAATCCTAATGGTAGATAGATGAAATCAACCTGAGCTTGAGTCGCTTGAGCCTAAGAGGGGATAGTACACTTAGATTAAGGGTTAGTTTGTAATATATGATACTTGAGCCCGAGAAGGGATAGTAAATCTGAGACCAATGAGTAACCATTAGTATGAACACATTCTGAGACCAACAGGTGATGAATGAAGGATTTTTAGGAAGGACCAAGAGTTAAACTAGAGATTACATAACTTGCTAGGTATTGCATGAAACACAATGAACAATATCACCAATGTCAAATACTTATTATGTTATACGTCACTGGAGTACAACCCTAGGCTTTTATCACATTGTCTAAACACTAAGTTTTTTAAGTTCACATTCATAACTATAGTTTAAATCTTACTTAGTCCAAAACCCCCATTTTCACCTTTTCATGTTGTTTGTTTTTTAGAAATAGAACCACAATCTGAGATAGCATAACTAGTGGAGTCATTTCAACCTATTTTTTATGGGTTCAACTCGACTCTTAGTTGGGTGAATAGACTGCTAACAATCATCTATATTTTTTTTTGAGAAGTATAATTGAATGTTATCAGTCACCATAAAGAACAAATATCCTCTCCCAAGATAAATGACTTGTTTGACAAACTCTAGGGCACTACTTGCTTCTCGAAGAGGGGACTAAGGTCAAGTTACCTTTAGCTAAAAGTGAGAGAATCTGATATCCCAAAAATAGATTTTCGCTCGCTATGGCTATTTTGAGTTATTGGTCATGTCCTTTGGGTTAACTAATGCACTTGTAGCTTATATAGATATTATAAATCAGGTGTTCAATCCATACCTAGATATGCTTATGGTTGTACTTATTGATGACATCTTAGTCTATTCCAAGAATGAGAAGAACATGCTCATCACTTAAAATTGTTCCCCCAGAATTTTAAGGACAGGCAATTGTATGCAAAGTTCTCTAAGTCTGAGTGTCTTATATTAGTGGCTTCCCTAGGACATATTATTTCAGGATATAATATTCAGGCTTATACTCAAAAGATTGAAGTAACGAAGAATTGGCCCAGACCCATATCACCAACTGATATATGGAGCTTGTTAGGTTTGGCTGGCTATTGTTGCATATTTATTGAAACGTTCTCACTCATAAAATCACCATTAACCAAGATAACTCAAAAGAAGGATAAGTTTGAATGATCATATGCATGTGAGAAAAGTTTTTAAGAGACGAAAACTAGATTGAAAACTTTTTAAGAGACGAAAACTAGATTGACTATTGCTCCAATTTTGACTTTCACTGGTAGAATAAAAGATTTGTGATCTATTATGATGTGTCCAAAGAAAGTTTGGGTTGTGTGTTGATGCATATAGGTGAAGTGATAGCTTATGCTTCTCAATAGCTTAAGGTTCATGAGAGAACTATAGCACTCATGACCTTGAGTTGGTAGTGGTGGTATTTGCTCTCAAGATTTAGCACCACTATTTGTATGGAGTGCATGTAAATGTGTTTACAAACCACACGACATTGTAGTATATATTCAACTAGAAGGAGCTTAACTTGAGGCAGAGTAGATAGTTGGAGTTGTTCAAGGACTATGATATGAGCATCCCCCATCACCCAAGCAAAGCTAATTTTACTATTGAAGCACTTTGCAAGTTTTCTATGGGTAGTACTACCCATGTTGAAGAGGGATAGAAAGAATTGGCCAAGGAAGTATATCAATTGGCCAAATTGAGAGTTTATCTTGAGGAGTCTAATGAAGGTCGAGCTAATATTCAAAATGAGTCTGCACTTTCTCTAGTGGTAGAGGTGAAGTAAAAGCAAGACCAAAATCATGTCTTTCTTTAACTGAAGGAAGTTTTTCACAAATAAAAAGTGATGTTTTTCTCCAATAGGGATATGAGATGTTGAGGTAGCAAAGTAGATTGTGTGTCTTGGATATTGATTGTGTTAAAGATAGGATTATGGTTGAAACCCAGAGTTCCGGATACTCCATCCACCCTAGCTCTACAAAGATGCACCATAATTTGAGAGAAGTATATTGGTGGAGTAGGATGAAGAGGTATATTGTTGAATTTGACTCCAAAGGCCCAATTATCATCAAGTTAAAGTTAGGCATCAAAGTCCATGTGAATTGGCACAAAACTTTGCAATCCCTGAATAAAAGTGAAAGATGATCAATATGGACTTTATTACATATTTATCGAGGTCCTGGAGGCAGCATGATTTGATATGAGTGATTTTGGATAGCATAACTAAGTCAACACACTTCTTGATAGTTATGATGACTAACCTGCAAAGACTATGCCAGAATGTATGTTAGTGAAATTTTAGACTACATAGAGTTCCCTTGTGTATCATCTCAGATAGGGAGATCAATTCTCATCCTAATTTTGGAGGTCTTTTTAGAAAATATTGGGTACTAAGGTGAATCTTAGTATAGCGTTTTATCTCCAGATAGATGGCCAGGTTGAGCGCACAATTCAGATGCTAGAGGGAATAATGAGAGCCCATGTCCTTGATTTCAAAGATAATTGAGACAATCATTTACCTCTTATTGAGTGCATATAACAATATCTATCATGCAATCTTTTAGATGGCTCCATATGAAGCCTTATAAAAGAGGATATGTAGGTTTCCAATTGGTTGGTTTGAGGTTATTAGTGAAGCTTAATTGATTAGACCAGATCTTGTTCATTAATCTATGGAGAAGGTAAAGGTTATTTGAGAGATTGAATATTGCAAAAATTTGACATAAATCCTATGTTGATGTGAGGAGAACAGACTTGGTTTGAAGTGAATGATTGGATATACTTGATGGTGTCATCTATGAAGGGTGTCATGAGATTTGAGAAGAAAGAAAGGCAATTCCCCAATATATTGGTCCTTAATCAATTGTGAGAAGGATCGGGAATATTGTTTATGAGTTGGATTTGCCTCCAAAATTAGTTGTTATTCATCCTACATTTCATCTTTCGATGTTGAAGAAGTATTTGGGAAATCATTTATTGGTAGTTCGCATTAAATGTATTAGAGTTAAGGGTAGCTTTTCCTACAAAGAGGTCTTGGTCTAAATCCTTGACCGACAAGTTCGCAAATTGAGGACCAAAGAGATTGTCTCAGAAAAGTCTTGTAGAGAAATCAAGTTGTTGAGGAAGCCACATAGGAAGCTAAAGAAGATACAACAACAACAACATTACCCCAATGCCTCAAAGGCTCCCGCCCATTGTGGGGTAAGGGGGGTCAGATGTACGCAGCCTGACCCCTATGTTTAAAAACATAGCGCGACTGTTTCCAGATGACCCATGATGAGCGTCGTAAGTTGCATTGACTAACTGCTACTTCACAATTGAAAGAAGCGCAGACGGTTTAAAGAGCCATTTTGCTTTATTCCATCATACCCTAAAGCCAAAAAATAGTGAATCTTTGGCTTCATCCGAGATTGATGGAAAGCTAAAGAAGATAGAAAGCCAAATATTTTTTTCTATTTGTGCCCAATGATAAGAAAGTTGAATGTAATGTCCTTATTCTTGACTTGAATTGATTTGTCTTTCCTTGAGTTTGAATGGTTTATTATCTAGAGAGTTTGACTAGTTGATTAGTAGTATGATCAAGTCTTAATGGTTATTTGTGCTCTGTATCTCCTAGATTCATCTTCATTCGAGGATGAATAATCCCAAGTGGAATATATTGTGATGCCCCTTAAATTCCTTAATTTAGAAAAGTCCAGGAAATCCCAATATCTTATCTGGTTCTGCACTAGATGGTCTATTACGAGTTGCATCTACAACCCATAGATAGGTATACATATTGTAGATAGGGTTTCGTAGATCCCCTCAACACTTAGTCAAAAATTTGAAGTTTGAGTTGACTTACAAGTTAGGTCTAAGACTCGAATATCTTTCACGAGTCGTAAAAAAAAGGGTTCGTAGAACCCAGTCTCAAAATCCTAGAAAATTGCTTTAAGTATTGGATGGATGTATGAGATGGGTCTTCGACCCGTCATTTCATCTACAACCCGTAGAAGGGGTCATAGATCCTGAATCCTAAAAACAATTCTAAGTATAAAATGAGTCTACAGAGGGTCTTTATGACATGTAGTCCCATTTACGACCTACAAAAAGGTTGTCATGGTTTCAAGTCTATAATTTTGATTACTGATTCTCATATTGTGACATAAAATAAGATGGGCCGATAATGGGTCTATAACTGGTAGAAGATGATCATAGACCTAGGGTTAGTAACTAGGAATTGAAACCCTAATCTATGAGGGGTCATGCACGACCTGTAGAAAGAACCATGACCCGTAAATAGGGTTTCGTGATGGACTTTTCCAATTTTAATGAGGGATAGAAGTGTCCTTTACCATTTTCCCTAACATAACCTATGTTGTTTTGGGATTAATTAAGTCCCTTGTCATTATTCTAGGGGATATTTTCTCCCATCAAACAATTATATCTTTTAGAGCAAGGTTTGGACAAGAGAAAACTAGGGTTCCATGTGTTTGAATCTGATCCTCTGAGTTTCAATTTCCCTCTAATTTCTAGTTATATAAGGCTAACTAAAACATGAATTAAGTTCTTCCATGTGCCCTACTTACTTTGATTTGACGAATTGATAGTAATTAAGTCCCCTTTGATTGCATTAATGAGAATTTCCCCAAAATTCTAATATACCCCACATGGTATTGAACGATTGATTGTCTTTATGAGTTAAACTTATTGTAACAATTGATTTGTTCTTTCACTACATGAACCCTAACTAAACTTTGTCTTCACAGAATGTCCCTATATCATGAATTATTTTAAAGGTAAGTGATGATTCATGCAAATATGCCTTTTATGACGCCCAAAACATAGGATTATTGTGAGTTCTTAAGAATGTTTGTTTAGTTTGATGTATGTTTTATGTTGATTTTTACGAAAACTAGTATATCATGGAGTTAAAGGATGAGGAACTAATTTGCTCGTAATCTTGCTAGAGTTTGGAAGGCTGCTTCTCATGATGAAATTCAGCACACCAAAGGAACAAGAGAAGCAGTAATGTAAAAGCTGGAAGAGCTTGTAGAGGCGAAATGGATTAAGCATTGCACAATTGTACGATCATTCGAGTGAAGACTTGATTGGATTTGGTACTGTTCAAGGCTGGAATCAATGCATTTGGGACTGACTACAGCTTAGTAGAAGTGTATAAGACATCAAAATGCAAAAAACCCAAGCTTGGACTGAAGTTTCACACTATGAGACCATTCAACGTCCGTGGTGCACTTAACGAGTGGTTGCCTCCATGAAAGGGCCTTCGTGAAGGGCAATGGGCCAAGACAATCATGTTTTGCAACCATGGCACCCACAATGAACCCCTCCACCACCCATGGTGCACTCCTCGTGGCGTGGAGGGTGCCATTCAAGGGCTTGGCAGCCTGCACAAAGCGATGAAGGCAAGGCAAACACCACGAGGTCATTCACGACCCCTGGTACTTTGTATGACGCGTGAAGAAGGTCCTCCACATGTCCAGAAACATTACAGCTCAATGCAAAGCACCACGACCATTCAATGTTTATGGTGCAGTTCACGCTCAGTAAAGAGCTCCGTGAAGTGGCCAATATCCAGATTCGTTTTAGTTTTCCTAGTCAAACTAGGATTTGTTTTCCTTATTGTTTTAGGCTAGGTTTTACTTATTATAAATAGGAATTTTTAGAGACATAAAAACACTACGTTTTTGGGACTGAAAAACATGATCAAGATTATTAAGTTTTCCAGAATTTTTCTTCCAGTAACACGCCTGGACAGTAGCTACAGAACGAACAATTTTAGTTGCACTTTTTGATTATCGTTGGAGGTTTGAATTAAGTTTTCGTCTCTCATTTGTTCGTGTTACTTCAAGAATTGATTTAATCTTCCTTGTAAGTAATTTAACTATTAATTGCAATATGGTTCTTGTTTCAGTTCTTGCAAGTTCTATAATCTAAACCCACAATTAGGGTTGTGGGAACATGATATTATAACAAAATAGGCAAACGTAGGGTTTTATTTGGGATTTGTATTGCATGTACTATACTTTCCTTCATCTAAAAGTCTTTCTTCATGAGTTGACGAATTAGGAACCTTCCCGTATTCATTAACTGTTTGAGAGAAAATTAATGATTAGGAAAGGGAAATTGTAACAGTAGATAGAAGCAATCAACCTAGGTTGAGTCACTTGAACCCGAAAGGGGATGCTATACACTTGGGATTGAGGATTAAATTGTATCTAAAATGCTTGATCCTGAGAGGGAATAGTGGATCAGAGACTAATGAGCAAGGGTGAATATGCATGTATTCCAAAACCAAGAGGTGACGAATGAAAGATGTCTAGGAAGGACCAAAAGGTGAACTGGATATAACCTAACTTGCTGGGTTTTACATGCACGCAATAAATGAATATCGCTCATGTTAGATGCTTATTGAGTTATACGTTACCGCAACCCTAGTCCTTTGTTTAATCTGTCTAAGCATTAGCTTAGTTAGTTCGCTTTCACAATTGTCATTAGGATTTTGGTTTAAAACTCCCATATTTGCTATTCCACATTTGTTTATTTTTTGAAAGTAGAATATCTAGTAAAGTTGTTTCAACCTATTCCTTATGGGATTGAACTATAAGTTGGGCAAATAGATTGCTAACAATCTTATATATTTTCTGTAAGGAAATATATCTGAAGTAGTTATCAATATGAATCATGAAAGTCATGAATAAAAAAGAGTTGATTTTGAACATAACTTTTCTAAAACTTGAAGGTTCCTTTGTATTTTTCTCAAAATTGAATCCAAATGATTGTATAAAAACTGAATACTTTCAAATGCATAACTTTATCACTCTTGAATGATTGGATTAATTGGATAGTATCATTGGTTAAAAGATTTGATTGTGATAGAATTGATGAATTAATAAGAGTCTAATGAGACTGTCAAATAGATAGATTGAATTGATTGTGTGAGTTTTATGAGCATTGAGTCTTTGGAGGAGTATCGAGCACCGCATTGAGTGAGAGTAAGCAACAACTCGAACACAACAACTATGTAGCCAAACATAGATGTGAATTGAACCATAAATTGGATGAAATCTTTTATTTTGTCCCTTAAGTGGACTTTATTGATTGGCCTAGATCCATTATTGGTTCACTCTCCTTTATACTAGTAAAGTATTAGATGGTTGTGGCAACAATAATGAGCGTGTTGTACGATCAATGGATCATAAGTGATTCTTGTTGTCAGATAAGAGAAACTCTCATCTTGTTAGTACTCTAATAATTGGATTGGATTGTATATGACTGGTCATTGTCTAAACCTTATTCCTAATCTAGACTTATGACATTCTAGTTGAGTTCCCCGTCTTTGATCTGAGTTATCAAAGTTGATGTTGTTCTACCATGATGCATGTATCTTTTTGCCATTTTAATTACTTGTGCATTCTATTTATTAACATCTATTTGGGCCTACACCATTTATGATGCCAAGACAAGTATTAGAGGTCATCAACATGCACTTCATTGAAGATCTTATCTACATTTAGCTTATTGGTGAGTCCTCCCATGCATTTGAAGGATATCATCTTGAAGTCTTTGAATTAGCATTTTATTTTGATTTAAGATAGCCATGAACCTGTCATTTGCACCATCTAGATAGTAGTGATGGAGGCTACATAGACTAGACAGTGATTGATTGAATATTGAGATCTCTATCTCTTGATTCGTTCTTTTCAAACTATTCTCTTGATGTTGAATTGGAGTTAGATTGACGGCCTTTCGCCATTATTTATTGAGTTATTGATTAAGTTACTCTTTCTGAGATTATCCTTGATTTGCTAAGTCTTTCGTTGTTGAAGGGACTAGCAATCAGGCCAAGTGGTTTGTTTGGGGATCAGTAATTATTTTTGAGTATCGGCCACGCCCAAGGTACCCTCCCGAGGCGTGACAAAATATGAAGCATTAGTCTTGGGATTATATTCTGCAAAGCAGTAGTATTGTTCTCCATGAAGCGCTTTTCCAAAATGTTTGGTTGTCTTTTTTTTGAAACAGTGGCGTATAGTTTCTTTTTTTATTATATAGGGTTATTAAGTTGTTTTTAAGAATATTAAATATGTAATTTAACTTTTAAGTATTGAGTTCATGCTTTTAAAACAATAATGATAGATAGATAGATATAAATATAGATAGTTGTCATGCATCATTTGTATTAAAATAGGTATGCTGTATAAATTATTGGAGTGTTAATAGGTATTGATCCTCATTATAGCATTAAAACGAAAGTGTCACGACCCAAAACAGATCGCCATCAAAAGAAGATGAAATAAAGCGGAAACCATCTCAAAGATAACATAACAAATTTCAAAATCTGGAGTCATGAGTATAAGAGCATCTAAAGAAATATAGAAGTGTAAATACATATGTCTCAAATGAAAAAAAAGGTTGTCTCAGAGTATCTGATACAAAGTCTAGAAGAGAAAATGAAGAAAATCCCAAGGACCTACGGCGACTCGATAGATGCAGCGAAGATCAACTAGAGTGAATCAGCTGCTGTGTGCGGGTCCCTGTACTCAATCTACAGGGATGAACAAAGTAGGAGTGAATACACCGAAATTTACCAAATAATTTTAAGCGACTGGATAAGAGAAATCAAAACAAGTATGTAATAATGAAGAACTCTATCCCTAAATTCAAAAAATAAGTACTCAACAAAATATACACAACAATGATGAGCTAAAATCTCCTCAAGAATCTATAATACCATAAAACCATAATATGAATGTGATGCACAACTCATTAGTCTAAATAACAAGTGTGTCATAGCCTTGCCACCTACTCGTGGTCAAGGTAATATCATAATGCCATAACCTTGCCACCTGTTGTGCTCAAGGGATATCAGAATGTCAAAACCTTGCAACCTGCCCATGGTCAAGGGATATTATCATGCCAAGTCTTTGCCATCTGCCCGTGGTCAAGGTATATAAGTATAAATCTCACCTTTGCCTCCTACCCAGGTCAAGAGGGTGGTACCAATGTGAATCATAATGTCCTTGCCTCTTACTCGGGTCATAGGATAATACAAGCAACAAACAATAAATGCAAATCAATGGTACAATCCAAATATGCATGTAAATGTGTAGAATAGCACTAAAATAGCAATATCCATGCATGAACCTCATAATAATCATATGTACTCAAATAGTAATGTCAATTGTCACAGCTAATGCCCTAACTGTCATCATCATTTAGACCATCATAATTATATCAATAGTAAAGAGCATCAATAATATCGAACCTTACTCGTCTCGAGTATGCAAGAATATTAATAATATCAGACCTAACTCATCCCAAAAGTACAAATATATCAATGATATAGGATTAACTTATACAAAAAATACAAGTATATCAATTATACCGAAACTAACTCATCCTAATTAGTCTCATTTAGTCACATTTGATCTCAAGTCATTATCATTCCATTATTTTTCATCTCGGTTCATCGATAGGATCAAAATTATATCACAATTCGGCTCAACCAGAATCACATTTTCCATCATTATCTCAACACATCAACTCAATTACACAATTATCCATCTAAATCTCACAATTATCACATGAACATGATCAATAACTCAAATCTAGTCCCAAAAGGTTAGCCGAATCTACCTCAATGCCGAAACTGCACTCTGACAAGCTTTCGATCAACTCAATCCATAAATCGATCCTCCAATTTGATCAACCACCAACAAAAATCTTCAAAAACTTTTCTTCGAAATCACCTCAAAGAGCTTGGAAGTTCAAAAATGGATTAAAAATGACGTTTTATGATTTTAAAACTATCCAGGTATAGAAATACTCCACAATCAGGAACATGGAGCCACGAACCAGAGGGTCAAGATAGCAAACGCTCCAAGAATATGAACCTGCATCCATGAACTCAAAGGACAAACGAGCTGACCCTCCACGAACATGTGGAGCGAGGCGCGAATACAGAGGTTTAGGACACCTAGAATAGATATCAGCAAAAACAAGCAATGCCAAGTCTAATTTCCTCCTCGAAATGGACCCCGAAACTCATCAACTCGGAGTTTCCCAAACTGAATATGTATTCATATTAGAAATGATGGTCCAGACTCAACAAAATATCAGAAATTAATTTTAAGGTCTCCTTGCCACAATTACCATGCAAGCCGATAAAAATAGTGTAAAAGTCAAAATACTAACATTGCCCTTGGCAACTCCAAAAATTACTATGAGACCATTCCGAGCGTTAGTTTTACCACTCAAAACTAATGGAACTTTCATAATCCGGTCCGAGCTTTAGAAATTTGTATGTTGACCAAAGTCAAACTTTGGTTTTGCAAACAACTAAAATTGAAACTTTGGGCCTAAAATTCTCATTTTAACTTTGAATTCTGTTTTGTAACTTCTCCTAGTTTAATTTAATGTTTCCAAGCTGATAGAATCGACAGATCCCCGATCGGATACTCAAAACTCAAAATGGTATAAAAACTCACTTTTTCAACTACTTAAGCTTGCAAAAATGCCAAAACTCATATTTCCAACTTTTGAAACTCGGGATTTCAGTTCTAACCATTCAAATAGTTTAAAATAAGACCAAAGCAACTTAATAAAGGGTAAAATAGTAATTTTCACAGATAAGGCCAAAAATGACCAACTAGCTAATTATAAAAAGTGATAGCTAAAAATAATGCTCGTCCTCGATCATAAAGGAAAAGGAAGTACCTGAAGCCTCAAAAAGAGTAGGATATCTGGCCCGCATGTCAGACTCCAACTCCTAAGTAGCCTCATCAACTGGACGGTGTCACCACTAAACCTTCACGGAAGGTATATCTTTGGATCTCAATATCTAGACCTGTCTGTCCAATATAGCTATAGGCTCTTCTTCGAAGGACAAATTTGGACCCAACTCAACAGAGTCATAAGAAGCCACATGGGACTGGTATGTATTGGAAGAGCATAAAAACATGAAAAAAATGATGTACAAAAGATAATCTCGGTGGTAAAGCCAACTCATAGGCTACCTCACAAACTCTCCTAAAAATATCAAAAGAGCCAATGAATCTGGGACTAAGCTTGCCCCTTTTCCTGAATCTCGTTACACCCTTTGTGCGAGAAACTTTCAACCATACACTATCACCCACAGAGAACTCGTGAGGCCTAACCATCTTATCAACATAACTCTTCTGGTGACTCTAGGCTGTCAGAAGTCTACTGTGAATCAGTTGGACTCGCTCCATGGCATCCTAAAGCAAATCAACACCCAACACCTCAGCCAGATCTGAATCAAACCATCCAATGGGTGATCAACACCTTCATCCATACAAGGCCTCAAGTGCTGCCATCTAGATGCAGGAATGGTAATTGTTGTTATATGCAAACTCTGCTAATGGTAAGTGTTGGCCCATCGGGCTCCAAAGTCAATCATAGAAGCTTGTAGTATATCCTTTAATACATGAATGGTGTGCTCTGATAGACCATCAGTCTGAGGGTGAAAAGTTGAACTCAAATCCACTCTAGTACCTAAACCACGCTACAGAGCCTTCCAAAAGTGAGAAGTAGATACAGACCCTCTGTCTGATATAATAGACATTAGTATACCATGCAATCTACCAATGCCACAGATATATAACATATCCAACTGCTCTGCACTATAGCTAGTATTCACCATAATAGCTGTGCCTACTTGGTTAACTGATCAACAACCACCCAAACTAAATCAAACTTGCCCAAAGCCATGGGCAAACCTGTAACAAAATCCATAGTCACTCTCTCCCACTTCCACTAGGGAATTGGCATCATTTGCATCGATCCACTTGGCTTTTGATGCTCATATTTCACCTGTTGATAATTCAAATACTTGGCCACGAACTCACCTCTATGTTCCTCCTTATGCCAAACTACTAATAATGTTGTTTAAGATCATGATACATCTTAGCCACACTCGGATGAAAGAAATATCTAGCACAATGAGCCTCCTCTAATATCAATCTCATGCAGTTTCCCATTTTTTGCAGACAAACTCTACATTAACCCTCAAAATACCATCAGAATCAATAATAGCCACCTCGGCTTCACCTCTCAACACTTTGTCATGAATCAAGCACAATCTAGGATCCTCAAACTGATGAGTACATATATGATCAAACAAAGAAGATCTAGCCTTAACAAAGGCCAAAATACTCTTGAGAAGGAGAAATGTCAAAACATACCATCTGTCTAGAAAGTGATTGAACCCCCAAGGTTGAGGGTCTTTCCTCCACCTTCAAGAATGCTAAACTCTCCATACTATTAGGTTTTCTGCTCCAAGCATCTGCCACCACATTGGCCTTTCCAGAATGATATAGAATAGAGATATAGTCTTCAAGCAACTTCAACCACCTACTCTATCTCATATTCAGATTAGGCTGAGAAAAGATATATTTAAGACTTCAGTGATCAGTAAGATCTAACAATGCACCCCATAAAGATAACATTGCCACAACTTCAACACAAACACAACCGCAACCAACTCTAAGTCATGGGTAGGGTAGTTTCTCTTATACACGTTCAGCTCTCTAAAAGTACAGGCTATCACCTTTGCCCTCTGCATCAGCAAACCACCCAAACCCATGCCAGAAGCATCACAATATATAATAAATGGAACTCCCTCCTTGGGCAAGGCAAGGATAGGTGTTGAAGTCAACAAATCCTTGAGTTTTTGGAAGCTCACCTCATAATCATCCAACCACCGAAATGCCACAACCTTTTTAGTCAATGGGGTTGCTATAGATGAGAAATCCTGAATAAAAATCGATACTACCCAACTAAACCAAGGGAATTCCAAATCTCAGTCACAGAAGTAAGCCTAGCCCACTCACAAATATTTGCTACCTTGGTCGGATCTACCATAATACCCTTCTTTTGACACAACATGGCCAGGAAATGCAACAAACTCAAGTGAAAACTTGCACTTTAAGAACTTTGCATACAACTTCTCTTCCCTCAATCTCTGAAGTACCATCCTCAAGTGTGGACCACGATCGACTCACTCTTGGAATGAACCAATATATTATCTATGAATACAATCACAAAGATGTCTAGATAGGGTGTGAACACTTAGTTCATCAACTCCATAAAAGTAGTCAGGGAATTACTCAATTCGAATGACATAACCATAAACTCATTATGCCTATAACGGGTCCTGAAAGCTATCTTTGGGATATCAAACTCCCAAAGTCTCAATTGATGATACCTGGACCTCAAGTCAATCTTGGAGAATAATGAGCCACACTGCAGCTAGTCAAAAAGATTATTAATGCGAGGCAATGGATATTTGTTCTTAATGGTAACTTTGTTAAGCTGATGATAGTCAATAAACAAACACATAGTGCCATCCTTCTTCTTCATAAATAATACAAGAGCAGCCCAGGGAGATACACTCAGATGAATAAAGCCTTACTTCAACAAGTCTTCCAATTGTTCCTTTAACTCCTTTAATTCAGGCAGAGTCATTCGATAAGGGGGCAATAGATATGGGCTTAGTGCCCGACTTTACATCAATAGCAAAGTCAATGTCAGGCTCAGTGCCCGACTTTACATCAATGGAAAAGTCAATGTCATAATCTAGTGGAACACCAGGCAAAAGCAGTTAGAAATACATCTATAAACTCTATAGAAACCCTGGTAGTTTCCAATGATGGGATTTTTGAGAAACAACCGAACATGAGCTAAATATGCCAAACACCTCTTCCTCATCAATCCACAAGCATGAATATAAGAAACAACACCCTTAGAATAGGAACTAGGTGCTCTAGTCCACGTCAACTGAGGCAAGTCGGGGCAAGATAAGGTCACAGTCTTCACATGATAGTGAAGAATAACATGATAAGGTGATAACTAGTCCACACTCAAAATCACAACAAAGTCTACCATATCTAATAATATCATATCAGCAACAGTATCACTCCCCATAAAAGTCACAACACAACCCTTATATACCTGACTCATTAATAAAGATTCACCTACCGGGGTGGATACATATATAGGCTCGGCAAGCGGCTCACACATAATATCAATATCAAGAGCAAATTAGGCCGACATTTAGGAACAAGTAGAGCCTGGATCAAATATAACTGAAGCTGCACGATGGCACACCAGAACATACCTATGATTATTGCATCAGAAGCCTCTGTCTCGGCTCTATTTAGGACCGTATAGCAAACTCGACGACCACCACTAGATTGTAGCCTTCACGGGCTCCACCTCTCGTTGTATCAAGATCTCCTATAGCACTACCCCTTATGCCATAAGAGGTGTTTCTAGCTGCTACTTGAGGTCTTGAAGCTAGAGTAGGAAACACATGTTATGGACAACAGTTGGCGAAGTGCCCAATCTCATCACAAAAATAACAAGCCTTGGGGTATCGCCCCTGAGATGACTGTGTCGTGGAACCACCACATCTAGCTTGACCAAGGGAGCTCTCACGCCCTGTCTGAGTAGGCCTAGACTCTTCACCACTGTCAAATGTTGGAAGAGTTGTCTGAACTACCCTGCCATTATGGCCCTGTCTCTAAAATCCTCTATCCCGAGGCAGGGGTGCACTAAACTAACCATGTTGATGATATCTCTTCCCACCACCCTATCTATCATGCATGATATGCTCTATCATACAGGTGTTATCCACAACACTCTAAAAAGTGCCTCAAGCCAACACTAAAGAAGTTGTAGCTTCTTGAAGATATCCTGCCAAACCCTTGGCAAACCATTGAATCCTCTCTAACTCAATGGTAATAATGGACAAGGCATATTTGGCAATGTATGAAATCTAGCCTCATAATCAAAAATAGATATAGAACCGTGTTATAGCCTATCAAACTCGTCTCGGCAGCTATCTCAGAGGTTGTAAGGCACGGGCCTCTCCAAAATTATCTCTGTGAACTACCCCCAAGTCATAGTTAAAGATCCAACTGGTCTACGGGCCACAATTGACCTCCACCATTCCTTGGCAAAACCGGTGAATTGGTATGAAGTATAGGCAACTCCATGCGACTCAAGAATAGCCAAGTTGCATAACCAGTCCTGGCACTCCAATAAAAATATAGGCTCTATCACCAGGAGTGCCATCGAATCGCGGCGGAGCGAACCATACAAACCTCTCAAAGCTCTTTCACTCCACTGTAGACATGGCTAGGCTAGCAGAAAATGGTGGCACAATAAACAAGGGAGGTGCAATAGATGGAGCAATAGCCAAACTCTAAAACTAAGAACCCGAACTCAGTCTAGATGACTGAAGCGGAAACATAGAAGTCATCGCAAAAGTTGTCTGAACTGTAGAAGGACAAGCATGAATCATAGCTGGCTCGGATGTGGTTATAGAAGGACTAGCTGGTGTGGTAGAAATCAGTACATCAACAGTAACTAGGGCAGGAGGTGCTCCCTCCAATCTAGCCAATAGCCTCAAGAATAATTCTTGAACTAAGGGTGTAATCTCTGGGGTTGACGATGGAATAATAGGATATGTATGCCCTTCTCTCTCAAAATCAGGCTCCAGAGAAGCCAATCTAGTTTCTCCCCTGGGCGAAGTTGCACCTCTAGCAATGGCTCATCTCCTAGACCTATCCTGAACTCTGCCTTGACCTCGAGTATGAGCCACATTAGCTGCCTTGGGCTCTCCCACTAATCGATGAGATTTGGTAATCTACATCTGCGCAGAAGGAGTAGATTAGATAATTTTAAAGTGGGTAACACAAAGAAACGCATGAATATAAGCAAGATGTGAAAACCTTTTCCTATTAAGTATCCCGTAGCCTCCTGAAGATGGCTATGGACATCTACACACCGATTCGTGAGACTTTACTAGACACCCTGATCATAAATCACGAGTCCAACGAACCTAGAGCTCTAATACCAAACTTGTCATGACCCAAATTGGATCGCAAACAAAAGAAGATGAAATAAAGCAGAAACCATCTCAAAGATAACATAACAAATCCCAAAAGCTGGAGTCATGAGTACAAGAGCATCTAAAGCAATACAAAAGTATAATTACACATATCTCAAATGAAATACAAGCTTGTCTCAGAGTATTTAGAGAAAATGAAGAAAATCCAAAAGACCCACGTGAGTCGAGATTAAGCCTCGCCGGAAGGATTTGGATGGATACAACGAAGATTGACTTGAGTGAATCAGCTACCCTGTGCAAGTCCCTGTACTCGATCTATAGGGAAGAAACCAAGTAGGAGTGAATATACCAAAATGTACCTGCAGGTTCAACCGACTGGGTGAGAGAAATCGAAATAAGTATGTAATAACGAAGAACCCTATCCCTACATCCAAACAGCTAGTACTTAACAAAATATACACAACAATGATGAGCTAAGATCTCTTCAAGAACCCATAATGCCATAAAACAATAATATGGATATAATGCACAACTCATTGTTCCAAATACCAAGTGTGCCACAGCCTTGCCACCTACCTGTGGTCAAGGTAATATCATTATGCCACAATCTTGCCACCTGCCCATGGTCAAAGGATATCAGAATGCCACAACCCTGCCACATGCCCATGGTCAAGGGATATTATCATGCCTAGTCCTTGCCACCTACCTGTGGTCAAGGAATATAAGTATGAATCTCACCCTTGCCTCCTACTCGAGTCAAGGGATGATACAAGCAACAAACAATAGGTGTAAATCATCAATGGTGCAACCCAAATATGCATTTAAACATGTAGAATAGCATTAAAACAGGAATACTGATACATGAAACTCATAATAATCATATGTACTCAAGGAGTAATATCAAGTGTCACAGCTGATACCTAAATCGTCATCATGTTTTAGATCATCATAATTATATCAATAGTCAAGAATATCAATAATATTGGACCTTACTCGTCCCAAGTATGGAAGAATATCAATAATATCAGACCTAACTTATCCTAAAAATACAAATATATCAATGATACCGGATCTAACTCGTCCCAAAAATACAATTATATCATTGTTATTAGACCTAACTTGTCCCAATTAGTCTCACAAGTCTCATTTAATCACATTTGATCTCAAGTAATCATAATTTCATCATATTTCATCTCACTTCATCGATAGGATCAAAATTATATCACAATTCGGCTCAACCGAAATCACCTTTTCCATCATTATTTCAACACATCAACTTAATTACACAATTATCCATCTAAATCTCACAATTATCACATGAACATGATCAATAACTCAAATCTAGTCCCAAAAGGCTAGTCAAACCTACCTCAATGCCAAACTGCACTCAAATAAACTTTCAATCAACTCAATCCACAAATTGATTCCCCAATTTGATCAACCACCAACAAAAATCTTGGAAAACCTTTCTTCAAAATCGCCTCAAAGAGCTTGGAAGTTCAAAAATGGTGTTTTGCCAGTTTAAAACTATCCAGGTATAAAAACTACACCGGGATTGCTAACTTGGAGCTGCGAACGGGGGGTTTAAGATAACCAACCCTCCACGAATGCTGGCTCACATCTGTGAACGCGGAGGTCAAAGGAGCTGAGCCTCCGCGAATGCGTGGAGAGAGGAGTGAACGTGGAGGTCTAGGACACCTGCACTAGATATTAGCAAAAACCAGCAATGTCAAGTTCAATTCCCTACTTGGAATGGACCCTTGAAACTCATCCGAACTCAGAATTTCACAAACCAAATATGTGTCCGTATTAGAAATAGCGATCTAGAATCAACGGAATAATCAAAAATCGATTTTAACGCCTCCTCGCCACAATTACCAATGCAAGCCGATAAAATTAGTTTAAAACTCAAAATATCAAAACTGCCCTCGACAACTCCAAAAATTATTACGAGATCATTTCTAGCATCAGTTTCACCATCCAGAACTATTGGTACTGTTGGAATTCCGATCCGAGCTTCCAAACTCTGAATGTTGACCAAAGTCAAAATTTGGTTTCTGAAAAAACTAAAATCACAACTTTGGTCCTAAACTCCTCATTTTAACTCCAAAATCAGTTCTGTAATGTATTTTAGTTCAGTTTTGATGTTCCAGAGCTAATGAAATCGACGGATCTCTAATCCGACACTCAAACCTCAAAATAGTACAAAAACTCATTTTTTTCAGCAATTTAAGCTTTCAAAAATGTCAAAACTCATATTTTCAACTTTTAAAACTTTGAATTTTAGTTCTAACCATTCAAATAATTTATAATATGCCCAAAACAACTTACGAGAGAGTAAAATAGTAATTTTTAGAGAAAGATAAAAAATGACCAACCAGATCATTACAAAAAGTGAAACCACTTATTTAAAGGGTCGTAGAAGTATCAATTGCAGTTTTGCTTTTCTATCCTGCGAGCAAGGATGCACAAGTATACCAGTCAAACATGCATATGTAGCTTTGATTTGGAATGTTCTAATCCCCAAACAAAAAGGAACACTGACAAAAATGTGCAGACCCAAATTGAGTGCTGTGTAAGTCAAACTAAAATCTCGACTAAATGAAAAAATGGTTGCTACAGGGTTTCTTATCATTTGGAAGCACACGGGAAAGTCTTTCAAAGGGGCCCTTGAATTACCGGCGGAAATAATATATCTAGAAGTAGTAGGCCCCAAAAGAATTTTACTAGAATCGAAAAAATAAAATATAAATTGGCATTCATTCTTGGAGTGCATGTATAAATTTTCGTTAAATATATAAATAATATAATTTTTCGTCAAGATATTAAAAATGGAGATATGTGGAAGCAGAGAAAGGAGATTCAATTAATTACGATTACAAAAATTGGTTGGGAAAATTAAGCATAGTTCTAGAATGCTGAAGAAAATCAACAACTTAGCGAAAAATCAGTGGACATAAAGCAGATTCCAGTCTTTTTTTATTATATATATTATTATCTTCACAATGTCAAACTTCGAGAACAACTTTATAGTCAAAAACAACACATAAAAAAAATTAAAAAGAAGGAAACGAATTAGTAAACGAACGGTGGCTAAAAAATGAATTTTCCGCCCACCTTCGCCTGCCTAGCTATAAATAATAGAAACATCTATTCTATGCAATTGCAAACATATATATTTTATAAAAAAATTTCATAATTGTTGGAATTGAAGATGGGAAATTGTTTGAGACATGAAGAATCTGTGGCACAGGTGACAAGTTTAGATGCAGAGAAAGAAAGACTTCTGTGTATAAATGCTACTTTTTCATCTTTAAATAATAAGATCAGAGGGACAAAAATCAGAATAACAAACAAGGAGCTGGAGCAAATGTTAGCAAGAGCGAACATGCAGGGTGTTACGGTAGACCAAGTCTTATCTGCAATATTGATCAATTACAGGGGCAAATATGGCTTTCATCATCGGAATCAGCGTCAATGGCGTCCTGTTCTCCAAAGAATTCCTGAGGTTTATTGAAAGTGAGTGTCATGGAGAAGATTATCGTGTACGTTTAGAAACGAATTCAAGATTTAAATGGAAAAAAAAAAAGTTAACTGATCCATAGATATACAATAGTATCATTCTATATATTAATACTACCCTTTTTTTGGTAAAATGAGTGAATGCTAATTGAAGCGTATGTAAACTCCGGAGTCGATACCTCTTTCCTGGATCTTCTGCTTAGAATTGAAGTTTTGGACGCCACGATGAATTTTGTGCCTTTTTAAAAAAATTAAATTTGAGTTCTGGGCTTTTTTATTCAAATATTTCTAAAAACTAACACTAATAATAATAATGAGGGAAAAATTATCTAAGTGAAGCCTTTAATTAATATTTACTATAATTAAATATACTTTTATTTTATTACCATACATCTATAGCAAAAGATAGCAAAATGAAAGATTGGAGAAAATTGAGAGAATTTTAACAAAAATATTGGACATTTAATTAATTTGCTATATATGATTAAAAAAATTATGTTATTATAAGTGATAAATATTTTCTAAATATTGGATGATTTTGTAATTTCTCCAAAAAAGAGTGGGAGATGGCAAGTCGGCCCAAACATCCAAAATTGCCCCGGCCCATACAAAAAAGTCACTCTATTTCTACACCTAACTCCTCTAAATGAATTCTGTGCTTTATAAATAGGGAAAAATACACAAAATACATCTAATTTGAAATAATTTATCTTTAATATATTCAATAAAAATTATTTATCCTTAATGGACTCATGACCCAAAATATTTACTTTCTTACCCCACCTACCCTTTTTTATTTCTCCTGACATCAGCATGAATACTATGAAATATAAACTCGTGGTATATATATATATATATATATATACCATACTGTATCATATTGAATATGTTCAATCCTCTGTGATACTCTAGTGGTATATTGATACTCAATTGGTATCATATAAGATTATGTTATTTTTTTAAAAGAAATAAATAAGAAATAAACAAAAAAATCATTAAACTCTAAATTAGTAGAAAATATATATATATATACACCATATCGGTATCGTGTAGAACTAGAAAACTATTAAATTACTAAATTATTTATTAAATTTTATATGAGTAGAAAATATATTCTTGTGATACTCCGTCGGTATATTGATACTCTATCGGTATCATATAATTTTGAGTTATTCTTTTAATAAACAAACTAATTAAGAGATAATTATTAAAGTTACAAATTTATAATAAATTAATAGAAAATATATTCTTTGTGATACTCTATCGGTATATTGATACCACATCGGTATCATATAGAACTTAATCCTCTGTGATACCCTGTCGATATATGTATACCCACTTGTTATATCATACAAGGTGAATGCTGACGTGCTCACGCGAATTTTAATATTAGTGGGACAAATTTTAATAGTATGGGGCATGAAATGTAAAGGGGTATATAAATGTTAAAAGCTTGCTTTGAAGGGGCATGCGCTTAATTTTACCTTATAAATACCTATGCAAATGTTGTGCGTTGCACGACCCAATATTTATTATATTTATTCTTAATTTATGAGACTCTGATAAAATTTGGAGAATTAGTAATTTTAATATAATTTTTTAATTATTTAATTCGTAGTATTTTTTACGTAGTTTTCAAATAATACAATTACTCCTTTCGTCCGAATTTATATGTCTCTAATGGAACTTTAAAAATTAATCAAATTTTTTATATGTCTTTTAAATATTTAAAATTATCAATTATTGCGATTGACAATATTTTTTTTATATAACTTTAAATGATACATATTACTCACTCGGTCTCAATTTATGCGGAATTAATAGAATTTCGAAAGACAATTGAAGTTTTTATACATCTTTTAAATATTGTAAACAGCTAATTATTGAGATTTAAAATAATTTTTACATTATTTTCGAATACATGTTATTTTTTATGTCTCATTTTATGTGGAACCGATAAAATTGTAAGACTCAACCAATTTTTTTTACATGTCTTGTAAAATTAAAATTTTGAGATTTACAATATTTTATGCTGTTTCCAAATACATGTTACTTTTTCTGTCTCATTTTATGTGGCACAGATAAAAGTTTAAGAATCGGTCAAAATTTTTATACAAGTATTTTAAATTGTTGATTATCATAGTGACCCTGAATTTCTTTTTACAGTTTTTAATACATATATATATACAAATTAAAATGGAAGAACTACAGAAAAAGTATAGACATGTCTTCAAGTTACTCAAACAAATATGTCGATCTATTTCGAAAAATCACAAAAATTATCAAACCATCATGAATTTTTATGCAAATTTTAAAAATAAAAAAAGAGAAACAAATTAAAATAGAAGAATCACTGAAAAATTATGGGTATATTTTCAAGTTGCTCAAGCAAGCAAGCCAGCAAGCCGACCAGCCACCTGCTCGAGTAGCTTTATTGACACTTATATATAAAGTATAGATAGACAGAGAAGTATAGATATTGAAAAAATATATATATAATTGAATGAGGTATTGGGTATATGGCCTTATAAGAAAATTAATCTCCCCATCTTTTTTATGGTCTCTTTCCATTCTCTATTCACGAGATAAAACCGTCAAGACAACAAGCCATACTATTCATCATTACTAAAAGAAAAAAATAGTTTTGACTACCTATAACAAAAATAAAATAATTAATTTATAATAAATATAATCATACATTTATATATAACCTACAGGGCTAGTGACCAAAGCAGGAGTCAATTTATATTAAGATCAGAAGAAAAAATTCAATGTCAATCACCATCTTCTTGGCACATGTGATAGTTATCGCCCCTACCAAATCCCCCTAAATGTCCTCTGTTACCTTGTGCGAAATTCTTTTCGCTGTTGATGCTTTTGGTGGTCATATCTTTATCGGTATTTTCTGTGACTTCATCCTCCCCCTTTTGCTCATAAGTAAATTTTTCTCCACGATGTATTTCGGCTCTTACTTTTAAGGGTGAACAAAATCAAATTGAAAATGAAACCAAACCACAAATCAAGTCAACCGAAAAAAAAAAACTTGACTAGTGGTTTGCTTTGACTTAGTTCGGTATTCAAAAAAACCCTGATTATTTTTAGTTTGGTTTAATTTTAACTTTAAAAAATCAAACCAACCCGACATCATTATATATATAAAATTCCTATTAACATATTATTTAATATTTGACTTAAAATTTTGGATGATCTAATAAAAGTTATAGTCTATAGATATTAGTAGGGATAATTATCTTTCTGAGTTTCTTTCATAAAATATTTACTATTTTTAAATATATTTTTTAATTTATTATCTAGGTATACCATTTAAAAAAATATTTATTATGTATAGCAATTGTATTATGTATTAAAAGTGAATTATATATGTATTATATTTATTTGGGTAAAAGAAATTACATTATGTGTTAAAAACGAATTATGCATGTAATTTAGATGTATTATATTATGTATAAAAATGAATTTGTATGCAATATAGACGCATTGTAAGTGTTTAAAATGTATTAGACTATTTTGATAAAAAAATCTAAATTATATATTTAAAGTGAATTATGCATATATTAAGATCAGTTTATATAGCTATAAATGATAATTAATTTTTAAATATAGTATATTTAGGTAAATTTTTCATATTAATAGTCCTAAAGCTCAAATCAATTGTAGTACTAGCGAAAAAAAACCCAGCACTAAAATGTCAATAATAATGAATATTTTGTTCTTTAGTTTTATATTGTTAATAAAATGCATAACTTAATTAATTTTCTTTAATGTTTACTCATGTAATTAATGAGTATTTATTATACTTATTTAGCATGATTTAATACTTTAAAGTTATGATATTTTATTATGACTTATTTTAGCATGATTTAGTACTTTAAAATCATGGTCATCTTCAATACAACTTATTTCTTTGTAATATTTATATTATATGATCCCATTATTATTTTTTGTTGAATATTTTTATGTCTTCACTAATATCATATTTTGTGTTTTTCCTAAAAAGAATCTTAGATATTTGGATTTTGGTAGGACCACAAAAATATAAAAATCATAAGTTAATTATATGTTTTTATAAATACTGTTATGCCGAAAAATGGTCTTTTGAAAAGAAAATCAAAAATCAGCTCAAAACTCAATTAATTTAAGTGAAAATTGATTTTTCGAAATTCGAAAGAAAACACAGATTCGCCACCTAATTTTGTGAATAATTAGGAAACCAGAAAAATATTTAAAAAGATCTAACAGAAAAATCCTTTTAAAATCCACAAATAAGGTTCGAGTTCATATTTCCATTTCGAGAAGGTTTTACGCACTCGAAATGACCGCTAAATGTGGTTATCCCACGATTTGAAAATTTGACTAACTTTTGATTTGATTTGGAAAAAGTCGACTGATTTTGAACTTGATTAATTTTGAAAGACTTTGACTAGACTCGAAAAGATTTGACTAGCCTCAACTAACTAAAAGAAACAATTGACTAAACTTGAAAATTAACTAAATTTGAAAATTGAACTGACATTATAAAATAACATTTTATTTATTTATTTTTATATATTTTTATTTTTTATTTTTTTTATGCGAACACCTTTTTTTTTAATAAAATGAAAATAACATAAATGACTTTGATATATTGGTGAATTTAATTAGATTAATAACAAAATGTTAGAGTTAGACAAATATCAACAAATAAGTATGAGTAATCATGAAAATATACCCATTAGCCCCTTTTGTTGTTGCTGCTTCCAGACTTTTAGGCCCATTCCATCATCTGTGTGTTGCTCCCCATTTGATTCAACAACGTCCTGAGGTTATTGAATGCAAGGAGTTGGACTGACTCGAGAGGACATTGGGCTTGGGCCTCTGTGGCCCAAAAGATGCTGAATGGGAAGTCCAAAAGTGGGCTCGAAGCATTGTTCATGCAAAGAAATAAATTACGGATTAGCAAAAAGCTCAAAATAATAGTAGCAAACATGGACTATACTGACTCTAATAAAGAGGAATGAAAAGCAAGACATTTGACTCCAAAAACGACATAAGACCATAACAATAGATCACTTCAAAGAAGGAACTCAAATTGACTAACTTAAAACATTTTTCCTATACAAAGGAAAAAGTAAGCAATTCAAGCAAAGACAGGGAGGAATCAGATTAATGATCAACTATCCTTTAACAATTGAGGCAAACTGCAAAGTGTTTGATCAAAGGAAATAGAAGACATAGTCATTCTCAAGTAAAGTAAGCGGAATGGGCAGTGTTAAACTCCCTGTTAAACATTTGAAAATGGTCAAGTTAACATTGAGGCCCATGAAGTAGCTTTTTTGAAAGCAAATATAACTAGAGAAAGTTTACAACATAATAAGAAACAATAGCTTGAAATCTCAACAGACTTGAAGACACAAAGCTGGAATAACGACATGGAAATGGGTGTACTCTTCAAACAGGGAGAAGAGTAAACAACAAAACTTGAGAGCAAACTAAATGGAGAAGAGACATATCAGTCAAGAAAAGAAGAATTCATTCGCTTCACTAACCTAAGCAAATCAGCTAAAACCTTAACTTGAACACATCATTAAAAGATATATCAAGGGAAGACAACTAACAACAACCTAAACAAACTGAAATGAGGACAAACGTATGATGCAACCAACCAAATGTTTTAAATAGATACTAAAATTAGTTCAGCTTATGCTGGGAATAGAGCAAACTGATTTAAAGCTCCAAAAGGTAAGCTTGACAGGTAAAGACTTACACACCGTAAGCAGATGACATCTATAAGGAATCAAACATCATCAAACAGACCATATTTTCAAATATTACAGCCTGTCTTTAATAAACAATATCGTATCCGCACTTGTTTAACTCCTAGAAGTTAATAGTACACAGGAATGCCAAGAACAGAAACTAACTTTCTTCATTTTCCAAAAAAATCTTTAGCAGTATGAGGATCTATATACTTGTACTTGTAACCCAAAGGAAATTTGAAATCTGACCAAAAACCAAACAAGATCCATAGTAAAATAATCCAATCAATGTACTATTGAGTTATGTTCTCAGGACAGGAAGACATGAAATTAACACCCAAAAGTAAACTATAACATGTTAAAACTTCAAATATTAATAAGCAAGTCTTGTTTAAGCATGAACTAAGCAGTCACTGAGGAAAGACATAAGTGAACTTCACTAAGAAAACCATGGATTTACATGTCATTTCAGAACAACTCGGATGTCCAGTTATAAATTAGGAAAACAGAATCTAAAACAGAAAAAGAAACAAAAACAATATACCCTTCACAGATTCGAATCCACTTTAACAGAAAACCTTAAGTTCATTCAAAACTTAACTCTTAAAGCAAGAAATGGTAAGATGAGCTCCAGAAATCCATTAACAGCAACAATACAGTATTGAGTGACCTTAACACAACGATTCCAGACAAAAATGAACACAACTAAACATCAACTCAACCTGATAACTCCATTCATGATCAAACACCCATACTCGAATAGAAATAACATGAATAAGACGAGGAGTATTACCTTTGTTGGAGCAGCGAACTGGGATGACGACGAGCTTAACAGGGAATTTGACACCACAACGAAGATCGTTTCGAATTCTCAACTTGAGAGAAGATGTTCTGGTTTGAATCGACGAACCTTTTCAACAGTAGTGATAGCTATGGAATACGCTAGGGTTTCAAATTGATGACCGCCCCCTTCACATGAAGAAGAAGAGGGGATTAAATAGCTAGAATTTAGGGTTTGAAATGGGGAGAAAATCTGGATCGATGGGGATTTTTTTGGGGTCGGAATTTGAATTCAAAATTCGAAAATCCTCCTAGGGGACAAAAATGTTGGAAGGAGTACACGCGTGGGAGGCTTTCTCAACCAAAATCTC
The DNA here is from genome assembly GCA_026153255.1 of Solanum medicagineum. Classification (NCBI taxonomy): domain Eukaryota; kingdom Viridiplantae; phylum Streptophyta; class Magnoliopsida; order Solanales; family Solanaceae; genus Solanum; species Solanum medicagineum. Next base: position 4,897,834 of record JAPFFP010000046.1, read on the forward strand.
CACTAAAATGATATGTTTTTCGGGTTTGTTGCGGCGCCAGATTTTCTGGGTTTTGGTCGTTGGCGGCGCCGGATTTTTGGAATTTTGGGGGGAGCGCCTGGGTTGGTTGGTGAAGAAGAAGGAGAAAGAGTGAAATGGTGAGGGAGATGGAATGGCGATGGGCAAAGGTTTTCTGGTCTTGGTTTTGGTTTTGGTTTTCTGGTTTTTGGGGTTTAAGGGAATGGAGAGGGAGCGTGCAGAAGGAGAAGAAAGAAGGTGAATGAAAAGGAATTGGGGGCGCGTGGCCCCATGCGCTGCATTAAAAATTATTTTTTTAATAATTATTTAAAAATTATTAAAAAAAATAAAACACGATGATGAATTTATGTCGTGGAGGGTAAATATTGGGTGTCAGCAAATACTTTATCAAAAATTTCAAAAACAAGAGAATTTCGAAAAAAAAATCTAAGAAATTTAAAAAAAAAACCTGAAAAATCCGAGAAACCAGAAAAAACCCGAGGTTGAAAAACCTGAGTTTTATTGGTTTGGTTTGATTTTTATATTAAAAATCCAACATAAATGATTTAGTTTGATATTTAAAAAATTCGAACCAACCTGGTCCATGAACACCTACTTACCTTGATTTCTTTCATTTGTTTTTTTTAGAGCAAGCAATAGGTCCTTCGACCCTCAAAGCAATATAAGATGCTTCTTCTGGTGTTGTCCAGAAAAGACAAATGCAATTCATTCAACTTGAAATTGCCTTTCGTCTTCCTCCTTCACTCTACATCATAGAGACGATAGGCTAAACTCCTTCATATACTTTTCATAGAAATTTTTGAAAAATCTTACTTTATATTCTTAAACTTATGTATGAATCCCTCTTTGACATCAACTGATAGGAATAAATCCATAAATTTTAGAACTTCTTATTCTAATAGCATTTCTCCTCCAACTTGCTCTTCTGCTGTACATGTGCTCATCATAAACTTGTCTTTTTATTTTCTTCAATTTCGTGGTAATGAAACATACTCGCCTCAAGTTAAAAATCTTTTTTAATTTGAAATATTGATCCATCGTGATTAATTAGTCTAAGACCAGATAACAGAGGGGTCTTGACTTTCACAAAAAAGGTAGTAATAGAACTTTGTTTGGACGGTTGTTATGTATTGTTTCATAATATTTTGTATTGTGTTGTACTGTATTATATGAATGTTTTGATAGATTGTGTTGTTCTTCGTCGTTACATAATGTTATACATCCATAATTTGAATGATAAACCTACAAGAAATTAAAGGGTATGTAGTGGATTCCAATGAAAAGATAGGGTAAATAATAAAGTAGAATTATTAAATAAATAAATAAAGTAAAAAAATAAGAAGAAGATATTAAAGTAACAATTCAACCACACTAAATCGGTCGTTACATAAAATAGGTCTTTTCATCATTACCTAACAATAGAATTAAATGATACGATGCAGTAGAATTTAAGTAACAATCAAAACAAATATTATACATAAAGTAACAATACAATACAATATAGCGGGTAACAACCATCCAAACAAGGGATTAGTCTTCATAATTACTCCTGTTTCCTGATTATTTGTGATTCGAGAAGGTTATATAATAGTAACAGAAGAACACATGTATATAGAATAAAAGCCCGCCTCAATTATTAAATCTAGCTCGTCAAGTCGTAGAATTGCTTTGTCCTAGTTGGTTTGTAGTAACTAATCTTTTTTCTAATAGAGCACAATTGATTGATCTATTGACAAAAAGAAAATCCAAGAATTAAATATTTTTTTTTTCACTATAACACACCAAAACATATCCTTCGCAACATAGAAGAAATGCTCGCACAAAGAGAGGGCTTTAATTTATTAAATTGGAAGCCAAATTTAAGAAGTAATATTTGTTTTAAGCTCTATTTTTAATTATGACGATATTTGACAAGTACTTAAATAGCATTTGTGCTTGCATAAGGTTCAATGGCTTTTGGTTAATTGGTAGGCTAATAGATAGATATTGGAAAAATTAAGTGAACGAGCACTTTTTTAAGAAATAATTATTGATTTTAGTGCGATATTTCTTTTATCCATTATTATTCTAGCAATACCTAGAAATATTATGATAAATTTGTATTTATATTAAAAGTGAATTACGCATGCAATATAAATGTTTTAAAACATATTTTGCTTGTTTGATAGAAAGTTGACACAATGTGTATTAAAGTTGTAACACCTCGTGAAATTACTGGAATACCCCTTAAATGAAATCATGCACATAACGCGTCTGCCCAAGCTCCAATAGAAAATTCGAGACCGGATTTGCAATCAGCACGGAAAATGGAGTAAGAAAATGATCTCGACCCAATTTTAGAGCAACCGAGTCGGAAAATAATTTTTCGTAGTTAAATCCGGGACAGTGCGCCCAGGGTGCGGACCTACACTTGGGAGTTTCTTAAACTTCTTGGAAAGAACGTATTTTGAGAAATTCACGAAATACACATGTTTGCGTCCCTGGTGCGTCCCGGACATGGTATTTCTTGATCAAATTTTATTCTGTTAATTTGGAAAGGGCACTTTGGTCATTCCCCAACCCCTCCTAGGTCAATAAATGTGTATAACAGATCTTTTATATCAAGCTAAGTCCAAAAAATTTCTAGCAACAAAATTTCATATGAGTCGATAAAAGGGTCAACTTCAAATGACTATATCTCCTAAAGTATAATGTGTTAGGTGATCCACAATATATCAAATCGGACATATTCGAATTAGTTTTCCAACGCATCTAATTTTGCGTCAATCAAAGTTCACAGTAGAAAGTTATGACCATTTTAGTGAAGGAGTGCAGAGTTGTCTGAAGGTCCGCGCTTGTAGCGCAACGTGGACATAACGTAGATCCTTACTGGATAAGCAATGATGTGTTTTTCTTTTTTTTTTTTGAGGGTAATTTTATTCTAAAATCTTTGGGGGTCTATTTAAGGTCCCAAAACGCACAAAACGTCAGTTTTCTTAATCAAAAACCCTCTCCTTCACTCTTAAACATGAACAGTCAAGAATTATCAAGTTAGGATTTGTTCTTCATAGATTTCAATCTACCCAACCCAAATTTCTTCAACTATTCATGAATCCCTAATAAAATCATAAATAATAACCTAGGGTTTCATGAAATAAATTTAAGAATTCCAAGAAAGGAATTCTTGATTCTTCTTTTTTCAAGAATCAGGGTTTTTAATCAAGAACTCTAAAGATTCCAAGTCAAGAATTCAAGAATCTTCTTCAATTCTTCCAAGAACTAATCTCTAGGGTATGTAAGGCCCTCCAAAAGTTATTCTACTATTATTTTAGTATCCTTAACTACTAGTTTCTACCCAAGATCATAATTATGAGCTGAGACCAACGTTTTCTCCATTACTAGCAAACCTCATCAAAATACTGTTCATGTATATTTTCTTGATAAGGATCATGATTCTTACTTATTTTATTATTGAATTAAGATATTGAGACAAGATTTACAACTATGGTTGAAATTATGAGAATGTTATATCTATTTCATGAAAAGTTATAGCATTTGCAGTTTGAGTTAAGTATAAGAAGTATTTAAAGTTTTGTATTTGCAAGATAGCTGAGTAATGCATTTACGTTTTTGAGATACTTGTAATGATACCATTTTCAGTGAGACAACCGCCATCAGCATTCAGTGAGGCTTTTTTTGCATCCAGAGGAGCTTACGAGTCTTTATTTCTTTGTATTTATTTTAGTTGAGGTACCCATGAGCCTACTCTGGTGCCCTTTTCAGAGTCAGTACTTTAGAGGCTTCATAGATTAGAAAGATACTGTTCAAGTTATTTCTTTGAAATTGTTTGAAAGATTTTGAGTTAAGTTGTATATATTACTATTATATCTTTAAGTTCATGATTTTTGAGCCCATTCTAGCTTATTACGGTATTAAAGTCTTCCACTGAGTACGTTAGCCAAGCCAAGTGGTTCACTTGGGACCAGAAATGGTGTCCGAGTGCCGGCCATGTCTAGGGTGTAGGCTCGGAGCATGACAAACTTGGTATCAGAGCACAACGTTCAAATGTCCTAGGGAGTCTATGAAGCCATGTCTAGTAGAGTCTTGTTTATGGGTGTGTTGTGAAACATAATTCATAATCAGGAGGCTATAGGACATTAGGAGAAGTTTCCCTTCTTTCCTACTCTAATTCGTGCGATAGAGTTAAACTCATTGAAAGATGTCTTCTATGTCACGATCCAAGCTTAGGGCCTAGACGTAACTGGAGAATAGGGAACCCGAAGGAACCTCATACAAGCCTCATAGCATATCATTACACATCCTTGATCGTGAAAGCAATTTAATGACATTTGAAAAATGGAAATAAGGGAAAAAAGGACTAAGGGAGAACTTGTCATAACCTAGAGTCAAGAGATAATAGAGTCAACTCATAGCATAAATACATATCTTTTTCCAACAACACCTCTATTACATAGATAATGGCAGGGGCGAAGACATACAACAAGGTTCACCCTCATAGTCGTAAGTATACAGTAAAGTTAAGAAAATCTTAATACATAGCGTAACAGAATAATCCTTGTCCCAGGAATGGAGGATTCACCAAGGTTAACTTGAACAATCCATATAGCCATAAGAATAATCAATAGGGGCTCGGTCCCTACATGGTGATATCATGTAGGCAAGAGTATGAGTTAGTACATTTGAATTTACTAAGTATGTGGGATGCAATGCAACAATGAACAATTTAATAATCGAAATGCATACATTAGACAATAGGCATAGGATAACAATATGGCATGTATGATCGATGCATAAGTAAAACATGCTAGGATAAATCATGCTTATATAAGATATTATATGTGTAGAAGAGACCAAGCTAGAATCCCAAATTTGGATGGGAGGTGCTGTTCACACCCAGACACCCTGGTGGCAAGGTACTATACCCCTCACATGGTTGATGTCGTTCACACTCGGACACCTTGGTGGCAAGGTACTACACCCCTCACATGGTTGGTGCCGTTCACACTCAGACACCATGGTGGCAAGGTACTACACCCCTCACATGGTTGATGCTGTTCACACCCGGACACCCTAGTGGCAAGGTACTCACCCCTCACATGGTCGTCCGGGCACTTATGCACCCCGGGCCAAACATGGTCTAATACAACACATTATATAAAACATACATATATATCATGTCCATAAGCTCATTTCATCATTAAAATATTATACATATCATATCTCATGCTTTGAACCTTTAATTTCTCAAGAAACCATAATGGGACATTTTATCAAACACTTCGCGGGTGTGTAATGGGTGTAAAAGAGCATGCAATTTAGAGATGAAATTATGTAGGAAAATCAGTGGTAAAACCATTAATCAACATCTTGCAACACCCCAAGAAATACACATCAAAACCCCTCATCAATAAAAACATTAGATCCAAGATTTGAAGCTCAAAACATGCTAAAACAATCATACTTTCATGAACTAAAATCACTGCGCAGTAAATTCTCAATATATAAGAACCACATGTAAAATCTACTTTAAATCATGCAATGTTAATTAAAAGAGGGTTTAGGCACCATAGGTAGAAGGACCCAATGGTTCAACACCACATACCTTAGCTTTTGTGAAGTTCTTGAAGAAGACTTTAATGGAGATTTGAAG
>JAPFFP010000046.1:4904560-4924911 GCA_026153255.1 Solanum medicagineum
GTCGTGGTTCATGCCTTAGCCTTAAACTTACCTCCACGCCTACCAAGCCTCCCTTACTTACCTTCACGCCCCTCCTCGCCCAGGGTACATGCCAAGGGCTACGACTCATGCCACCTGCCACGACCTATGTTGGTGGTCGTGGTTCATGCCTTAGCCTTAAACTTACCTCCACGCCTACCAAGCCTCCCTTACTTACCTTCACGCCCCTCCTCACGACCAGTGATAAGCCTCACGACCCGTGGCACTGGTCTTTCCACCTTCCTCAGTGCCATAAATGGCTTTTTCGAACCCCAACTGTGCCAAACGGCTCTTCAAAGGCCACACTGGCCGTCAAACAGTCCATGTGATAACACTACATGGAAGGGCCACATGAAAATGATCATAGCTCCTTCATCCGACCTCGGATGAGGTGAAACCAAGTGTGTTATGAAGCTAACTCAAAGGGATTTCATTTTACTTTTGTGGGCCATCTTGTTCCAAATGTGCTAATAGTTATGCTAGTTTATAGTTGACCCCTTCTACCAGTACTTGTGTCAAACTTAGCCAACGAAAAATCCTTTGAACTTGGCTTGACATAGGAGGCCCATGACGGCCTTAAACAACATAAAAAATCTTAAAAATCTGATTCCTTACATGAATGGTAGAGATGGTGAATACCCGGCTCGGTTCCTTGGAGTCTGCATTGGTATGCCAGACCCATGGCCTAAGCTACTGAATAAGCTGAGGCAATTGGGCCTCAGTATGTGATAACCACTACGCCACGGCCTAAATAGAAGTGGCCGGCGCATAGACCTTGCATGTTATAGAAGGCTATAAAGTGATAGCCTCTGGTGCAGGAGCAGTTGTAGTAGGACCCCACTCAATATCAATTGCCTCGGGCTATTGGGGTCTCTCATCAATAGTAGTAGCAACAGTAGTGGTGGTGGCAGTCGTCGAACCCTCAGATGGTTGCTCCAGGGTGAACATCTGTGGTGGTGGTAGAGACTGTGGTCATCAGGTTGCCACCATGTTCTCATCATCCTTTATTATAAGAGGCTTCAAAGTATGCTGGACCTCAACTATCTGGTCCACATGGTGCAAGATATCCACCCTCGACTCTATACAGAGTCTATTGATCAAAATTAAAAATAAGATGGAGGTGGTCCTCTTCAATGTTGACTAATGTATCTGCTCTGCTATGAGTCGGGATCAATCAATGTCGTAGCTAGCTAAGATGCTGGCAACTAATACTACACACTCTTGTGTAAGTGTGTATCTGCCAAGGTCGGTGGGATGCATGATCTAACAATGGCCCACCAAAACTTGGCGGGGAAACTCAATGAATCCTTCACTATAGGCTTAGTATGGGTGGTGACCCAAGAAGGCTTCGGACCCTGCTCCACAATATGACCAGCCACCCATCTCAGAAGAGAAATCTGGTGCTCAAGATCCTTCATAATCAACGAGTCCCGAGCCATCCCCAACCTTTGATCAAACTCCGTTGTAGACCTGGGGGTATGGTACTAGGTACCAGCAAACATGCAACTAATTGTCTCCTTAGAAATATCGACCAGCCAACCTCTCACCCGTACCTTTATCAATTTGGCTTGTGAGATAGCCTTCTTCCCTTTGGGAAGATTGCGTTGAATCATAATGGCATAAGATGCATAAAACTCCCTTACCAACACCGGGGAGTATCCTCCAAGAGACTCTGCCAGCCACCTCGACCCATATTGTATCATCATGTCCTATAGACCTAAGACATGGCTAAGTCCATCATCAATAACCCTGGGCTCCTCATATATCAAACGGGTGGGTTTACCACACTCCTTGGGTTGCATGCCCTCCAAAAATATGGTCTCCATACCCTCGACGCACCACAGGTAGTAGTAGCATTTGATGCTGATGATAAAGATGGTACGACAGAGGACTCGGCATCTCCTCTATCCTTGGAGGCCTCCGCTAAACTCTTCTCCTCCCTAGAAGGGGTCATCTGGGGTATGCTACTCCCCGTGTTCTCACTACCTTCCTCTTCAGACTAAGAAGGACTATCCCTTTGGGCCTGAGGTTACCCAGAACTGGCAACAACTCTAGTCTGTAGTCAAGGTATCTTTGGGTCAGTCTAGACATCATATATCAATGACCCACTCAACTGAGGGGTCTGATCATCACCCAAATGATAGTCATCTGTAGGCTCATCCTTGAGCTTCCTTCTAAAAGCCTCAATCTAACAGATTTCCTTTTGGGGCCATAGTATCTAAAAATTAAACATAGATGAATGGTAATTAGCCCCAAACAATCAAGAAATAAAAAGCAAAAACTTCATTGAATCAGTTGCAGAAGGGATCTACAAGAGACCCTTTACGAGTCATAATGAGCTTTATGAGTCATATAATGCTCTCAAAGACCAGTGTTTTAGAACAATAATGGTCACTGGAAAAGTTTACGAGACCTAGGTACGACTCATAAATTGGTTTACGAGTCGTAAATTGGGTTCGTATAAAATTCCAGAGAGTAATTTAAAATATGAAAGGATCTATGAGACCTATCTATGAGTTGTAAAGTGATCTATGCCTCGTAGAAGGTCTCATTTGATGAATACTCAGATTATCAAGTGTCTGGAATTTCCCACGAGAGGCAATTACGACTCGTAAACTCATCTACTATTCATAAAAACCCTCATGAACAAGAAATCCCAGGTGCCTGATATTTCTAAGTCCATCACACGGACCCCAAAAATATTTCAAACATTATCCTACCAGTATCGAAGCAAGCATACAAGCACTCTCATGTTAACCACAAAAAATACAAACCCCACACATATTCAACATATAATCACCCCATTGAAAATGATCTAATATCAATCACCCTACAATTTCGACTATCTCAATTTGGCCCAAACATCATCATACTTCTATGTTATCGAAAACCTATTTACACTCATAAGCTATTCAACACCATTCAATCAAACAAGAAGTATGATCCCATAAACACAACAATTATTCATTAGGGTTGCCAAAAATAAGCCAACTTCTGGAATCAATTTCGCAATTCAATCAAAGGCAACCCTAATTCACATTCACCATTCAATATTAACATGAATGTCATTCTTAAATATCAAGCCCATCCAATTATCACATCACACAATTAAGAACAAAACAAATTTAAAGGTCAAAAGTAAATAGAAAACTTACCAATAATAGTGATGAACTTGAAGAAGAAAGAGAAGGTGAACACTCAAGAAACCCTAGGTGCCTAAAATTCTTGCTGAAAAATGGGTTGGAATGCCAGAAATTGATCGGAAAAGAGAAGGAGAAAAAATTTGAGGTAATTTTTGGTCAATTAGGTCAAAAATGGGGTCAAAATAATTTGACCCCCCTTTAATACCTTTATTGGGTCATAGTTAAAATTATTGGGATTGGGTCTAAGAAACCTCGACTACGAATCGTAGATGGATCTATGAATCGTAAGTCCTGGTCTCGTAGACTTATCAATACTTAGAAAAATTCCGAACTTAGTTGAGTTCCACGAACCCCATTTATGACTCGTAGCTTGATTTACGAGTCGTAAAGTTGGCTCGTGAGTTGAGTGCACATTGTTATGCTCAGTGGAAATCTCTACGAGATAGGGTTACGAGTCGTAAAGTGCAATATGACTTGTAAGCTCAATCGTAGAAACTATACCTGATTCATTCCTTAGCAAAATTTGTTGCCTTAGTCTTCTACCTGCATACTCTTCATAAAATTCACTTGCACCCTATATGCAACAAACCCAATATTAAAAATAGCAATCAAAATACAATCAAATAACTACCTAAGAATCCAAAAATTGAAAATAAACTCAAAAATAAGCTAAAACATCAAAAATCCTTGGGTTGCCTACCAAGCAGCACTTGATTTTATTTGCGGCATGATTTAGCTAGCTTGAATAATCAGACTTCCTCAAGCTCTGGTGCATCATCATCACCAAATTCTGCCTCTTTCTTGGTACTTGACATCATGTCTTTTTTAATTTGATCCAATTGCATTGACATAAGTCTAGACTAACTATTTAGCTGTTAAATGGCCATAGAGTGTTGGTCCACTCCAAAGTTTATCTTGACAATGTCGGACTTGATCTCCTTCAATGTCTCATCTTGAGTATCTACCCTCTTTAACAACTGGTCAAGCAACTCTTCAATTCTTGAGTTCCTATCTCCCATATCATAACTTTATGGGGATACATTTGCTTAATTAGGACTCCTATCAACAGTGCTTGTACAATCCATTAGATATCTATTCCTAGGCTTCCACATATAGTTGGATTTGACTACCATGTTCATGTGCTCAAGAATCTCTGTGAATGGTTGCTTACAAACTGACTTCCCAAAAGAGCATCAACAGTTACTTGACTGTTAGCATTTAGTGATTGATAAAAATTTTCCACCAAGACATTCCTTGGAATCTCATGATTCGGTGCATTCCTCAAGTATTTATTGAATTGCTCCCATGTATCAAGGATTGAATCCCCATGGATTTTCTTGAATTGATTGATCTGGTCCTCCATTTTAAGCCTGTTTGGTTTAATGAAGTACCTTGCTAAGAAAACCCCTTTGCAGTTCTATCCAACTGGTGACTTGTGGAAGCTCTGATAGCCATAATGCAGCATTTCCCGTAAAAGACAATGGGAAGACACGAAGTCCCACAGCATCCATAGACAGATTTTATATCCCCATCACACTCTTACAAATAAATTCCACATTGTGCAAGTGGCTATATGGATCCTTTGATGGTAGGCTCGCAAATAATCCATAGTTTTGCAGCATTTAAAGTAACCCACTAGAAACTGTGAACTTTATGTCAACCGATAGTGGTGGAAAAACAATAGCCCCGGTCACATCCATAGCCATAGGGTTCAACCTATATTGATTCTACCGGTAAGAATTATCATTGAAATCCTAAGGTTGTGGAATATTCTCCAAAGGAGGTGGGTTTTTATTTCAATCATCATCATTAACATTCCGATTCAAGGTTGCATTACCCACGATGTTAGCATTTTCTTAGGCCATTCATCTTGTAATTCTTTGGATCTCCAGATCAAATGAAGTTAAGGGATTGCCTTGACTCCTAGTGTTGGGCATACACTACTAGTATACCCCGTAAAGAAACAAAAACAAAAGTAAAATACAAAGGAACTAAGGATTAACACTTGAATTACAATTACTACTTAATTCAATGAAGTCTAGCCGTATTCCCCAGCAGGCGCCATAATCTTTTATCACTCCCAAGATACACCTCTCTTATAAAGGATAAAGCGGTCGTTGTCAAATACAAACTATGGAGACTCACAAGAATTTACCAAGAAGCAATTCAAGTAATTAACAACTCAATTCCTCGAAGGAGTTTTGCAATATTCAATAAGAAAATAAACTAACTAACTAAAGAAAGAGACAATCAATAACGGAGAGCAACATGGGAATCGTATTCCCCATGATTCACCAACTCAATATACCCGGATAACCCAATTCTCGACAAAAGTATAGTATGTAGGACGGTAATTTAAGTTCACCAGCCCTTTGGTCAAAGGTGAGAGGCAAATTTCACTATGTGACTTGACCCATCTTCATAGTGTGCAATACTAACCATTACCCATAGTCCTAGTCAACCTCCCCTTGGTCTAGTTCGGTTGATTAGACGAGAACACATCATCGAATCCTGTTAATCAATCTCTTTTCCTATTCATTACCACCTGGATCAGAAAGGTAATACTAGGTAAGTTATAATATTGTCCACTACTAGAAAACATGAAAACAAAGAGATCAAATTGATTAATACATGTAAATACCCATTCTAAGAATTGCAAATTGTCCGGGTTTATTTGGTTAGATCTTTATGGTTCCAAACAACCCCAAGTTGTGGATTTAGCTACTCATGCTATGGGTAGATGAAGAAATTATGAATTGAGAAGAACATAATTGAACATTTACCCAGTTGAATTGAAGAATAAGCAAATCCAAAATTAATTAAGACTCAGAAGATTTGAAGATCCAATTAATGCACAAATGTATTCTCCTCCAAAATTGAAGTCTCTAAGTACAAAACCCTAAAAGTATTTTCTAATGACGTTTTTTACTGTAATCTCCTGAATAATGACCTAAAAATTACTATTTATAGTATTTGCAAATAAGTCCATAAAAATAGAAAAACTAGTCGGCGACTTTCTACGACAGGTATTTACAAGTTGTAAACTGATTTACGAGTAGTAATTGGATCTCGTATTCAGCTCTTGAGATCTTAGACTTCACTACTATGAAACTGTTTTACAAGTTGCAGACTGATTCATGACTCGTATTACACTCTCATAGACTTCATATGCATCAACTGGTCCTCCAATTCTTGATGAAACCTCTCTATACAACTCATAGAGTGATCTACGACTCATATAGAGGTCAAATATAACTGAACTTCAGATCTCATCTTTCACTAAAAATTTTCACAAAACCTATACTACGACTCGTAGAGGGTCCTGTAAACCATCAAAAGCTAGAAGAGTCTGCAATTTGCCCCAAAATCATGCCAACCTGCTTTCCTGCAAAGTGGACATCAAAAACACATAAAAATCATAAATATCGCATTGAGAACACACAAAATCCTATATTTTCAGCATCAAATGTGCAGTATTTTGATAGAACGTCAATAGTTGATATGATAAGTTGAGTTGATGAATGCCCAATAGATTAAATGAATGAGTTAACCATAGGGTTGATGTCTTATGAGCATATTGAGTCTTGAGAGGAGTATTGAGCACCAAATTGAGTAAAAGTAAGTCTAACTCGAACGCAATAAATACTTAGCCAGAGAAGATTGAACCGTAAAATTAGATGTTTCCTGTTGTCCCAAAATAAGGACTTGATGTTACTATTTTTGGATCTATTGAGGGATGTCCTATACCCCTGGTAGGGTATAGGATGGATGTGAAAATGACATCGCTTCGTTGTATCGTCACCGTCTTATAGGTGATGATTGTTGGTTAGAAAAACTCCCAAATATGCCTTGATAGTACTCTGAGTGGATGGGACATAGATGATAGATGAGTAGTCATTGTCTAAACTGCATTCTTACTTTAGACTCTTGACATGATGATTGAGTTTCCTACTTTCTAAGTTGAGTTATATGAGTTGATGTTATTCTTCCTTTACATATTTCTTTCTACCATTTTACGTACTTGTACATTCCATATACTGACGTCCATATGGGTCTACATCTTTTCATGATGTAGAGACTAGTTCTAGTGGTCATCAGCAGGCACCCCGTTGAGGACCTATTTGCTTTCAGTTGATTAGTGAGCCCTCCCCTACCCTCAGAGGACATTATGTTTCCATTCTAGCTTGAGTCAAACTTATCTTATTATATTTTAGAGGTAGCCATGAGTCTACCATTGGCACCATTATTCAGATGTTTTAGAGACTTCATAGACTAGTTGAGTTGTGATTGGATGTTATGTTGACTAGTTTTCTTTCATACTAGTTTTGCTTAGTTTATGAATGAGATGTCTGGCCTTTGGCCTTTATTTATCATTTGACATTTCCTTTCTTTACATATTCTTATGCACTGATGTATTCCTGTTATTAGAATATGATTCAATGAATGTGATGAGGCCGAGTGGTTTGCTTGGGGGCTAGCAATGGTCTCCGAGTGCCGGCCACGCCCGGGGCGTGACAGAATCCTCCATGATTTTATAATCTAGGACACTTCTCAAGTACCTTGTGAATCATTCTCATGTTGCACTAATAGACTCTCCTAGTGTCTGTTGGAAGTTGTTGATTCTGTCCTTGAGCTTTACTTTCTTCAACTGTGGAAAGTATCTCTCCAAGAAAATGTTTTGCATATTTGTCCATGTAGAAATCGAGTTGTATGGGAGCTAGGATAATCAAATAGTTGCCTTGCCAGTAAGAGATAATGGGAAAATATAGAGCCCAACGACATCCATGGATAAGTTTTGATTACCCATCATGCTCTTACAAATGAACACAATGTTACGTGAGTGGTTATATGGATCCTTGGATGGTATTCCCAAAAACAACCATCTATTTTGTAGCATCTGCAACAACCCACTCAAAATGGTGAACTTAGTATCCGCTCGTAGTGTTGGTAACACAATGGTGCCTGTGATATCTATTGCATTCGAATCAAGTCCAAAGTTGTTCCATGCACCAACCTAGCTCTCTGTGCAGGTGGATGATCACCCTCTTGAAGTGGGTGTTGTTACCCATGAAAAAGTGGGTAATTACATACATGTTTCTCCTCTATCAATTGTATCATAGATTTCTTAGGTAGCATTGTCACAAATCATTCTCCTCTTGCCTAAACTGCATGTTTGGATATACACTGTTTCTTGACATTGGAAAAAAACTAAAGCAACCAAAAAAGTGTAAATTAAAAATAAGGATTACTAGTCAAACTACTCAACTAAACTAATTTGAAAGTCGTACTGCCCGGCAATGACGCCAAAATTTGATAATGCCCAAATTACACCTCCTATTAAAAGTGTAAGAGGTCATTGTCAAATATAGAATCTAACTAAGGTTAGGGTCAATCCTGTGGGGAATATGGTTCAGACTTAGATCAATTAATGTGAATTTGAGTTATTAACTGACTTATCTCAAGGAAAGGGGGAATAAATAAATAAAACAATAAATAAAACCTATTCTAAAATCAGATTGTATACAAGTGCTAAGAAACAGTAAAGGAAAGCAACTAGGGTATTGTATTTCCATGAATTCATTACGCGATATAACCTCATAATAGTAACATTTTCTAGTGTGTAAAATGCAAAACTAGTAAGTCAAGTTCACCTAAGTCCAGTCCAGCAAATAGATGAATTTCACTACATGACTTGGTTCCATTTACAGGTGTTTGCATTATTAACCCTTACCGTGGTCCTAGATTCAGCCATCCCTAGATTCATTCAGACTAATTAGATGAGTATAATCACGTCAAATATACGGTATTTATCTCTTTTCCCATTCATTACCCCTTGGTCCAATAAGTAAAAATAAGTTGAGTTGTAACGTAGGCCTCTGTTAAAAAGCAATCAAAACGAAGAGATAAACAATACATGCATGCACATTATCTAAGGATTACTAATTATTCGATTTTACTTTGTTAATTCCTTATGATTTCCACAACCTTAGTTGTGGTTTTAGCTACTCATATTCATTGTATTATGATCGGTAATGATTGATATAAGCATAATCATGAGCTTACGACACAACTAGAAGAATGTAAATCCAAAAGCTTCACTTGAAATTCAATGTCGACCACATCCAAAAATTATGAACAAATCAAAAACTGAAATATCACAATGTTACTATGAGTTCTGGAACAAAGGAAGTGCGTAACGTAATCAGAGAAGACTAAATATCCTATACATGGACATAGAAAATCCAATTAAAAAAAAGGATAACTGAATTTGGCATGTTCCATGAGCTTTTTTGTGAATCGTACTTTGCTTTATGGCTCATGGTCTTCATCATATTATGTATTGTGTAAAGTCAAGCTCCTTTCTATGAACCTCAATCTATGGCTTATACTCCAGATTACAAGCCGTAATATCCTCTCATAGATTAGAACAGTAGTCTGCAACATCTTCTTTCACGACCCTAGATTACGAGTCATATTCTGAACCACGACTCGTACAATGTCTTTGTAGGAATCTCAAGTCTGGTCCATGCACTATACCTTGCAACCCAAACACCATCTATGGATCGTTATCAAACCACAGTCCGTAGATGGGCTCGTGAAAACCCAAAAATCAGTACAAGTTTGCAACTTTTGTCCAACTCATGCAAAATCCTGTTTCCTGCAAAATTAACACAAATATACATTAAATCTATTAAAATGAGTAAGAGAACACACAAATTCCAAGTTTAAAGCATTAAAAGTGTCATATTTTGGCTGCACATCAACAAGTAAAAAGAAAAATGGTCAATCAATCAAATAAAAAGGGAGAGGTGTATCTTACATGTGTGTATACATAAAGTTCTAGTATTTAATTATGATTAACTAATATTAGTATTATTTTATTAAATTACTTAATAAAAATAAATTTTATAAATGTTTGGTACACCTGAGCATGAACAATTAAGTAATTATCCTTCACCAGATTCAAATGAAAACAAAACATAATTGAAGTTAATTAAAGTAGAGTAATTTATACATTTTAATATTAATTTAGGTAAAAATAAATATTATCTTCCAACAAATTCAAATTCAAATGAAAAATGTATGGAGAAAATTAGAGCATAATTGTTATATCCATATGTCAGTTTGGAAAGCTGTCACGCCCCGAGAGAGTACCCTAGGCGTAACTGACACCTAGAGACTATTGTTGGTCCCCAAGCGAACCACTTGGCCTCATCACATTCATTCATTCATACATTCTACTAATCAGCGTAAGACATAAGGAAGTAAATTGACACATCCCGTCTAATCTCAAAATAATATTATAAATGGAAAGGCTAGTAGAAACAAAACTAGCTCAACAAGTCTTAACATCAACCTTCGAATCTAGTCTATGAAGCCTCTATCACTATCAAGTGGTGCTGATCACAGATCCATGACTATCTCAATCAAAATAAAGCTAATCAATCTAACTCTAAAGCAAGATAAAATAAATATAATGAATCCTCCAAAGTAGGGGAGCCTCACCAATCAGCTGAACGTCTCAAATCCTCAACGATGCGCCTATCGACGATCTCCAAATCTTGTATCTACATCATGAAATGATGCATTCCCAGAGGGGAGGTCAGTACGTGGAATGTACTGATATGTAAAATAGCTGAATAAAATCAAAATAGGTAGAATAATATAGAAACAACAATCAACATCAAGGATAGTAAAATTATCATGTCAAATGTCTATCTAAAGTAAGAATACAAAGTACACAAGTGACCCATCAACCAATCAACTGATCAATCAAATCCGACTCATCTCACAGGGACTCATCTCAAATGAACTCAACTCAACTCATCTTATCACATCTCATCTCATCTCATCTCATCTCGACTCAGATTACTCAGTTTGGAAACTTTTTGGGAGTTTCTCTTATCCGACAACAATCACTTATGAGCCAGTGATTGTACAACAATCACGTTGGTGTTGCCACAATCATTCTGTACTTACCAGGTAGAGAATGCATCAAAACCACATAGACAAGTCCAAATGGAGTCAGCAAATCTATAAGTCCTCTAGTGATTTCACGGACTTCTAATTAGAGGGGACCTCAACATAATATGATGTGATGGCCCGGATCCTCACCTACATTTGGCCACGTAGTTTGACAAGTGCGAGTTAGACTAACTCTTACTCTTTCGGTTCTCGATACTCCTCCCATGACTCAATGCTCATAAAACAATTCATGCAATCAAACTATCTCAATCAGCCTCGTGAAGGCACAATCTTTCAATCAGTCTCGTAGAGACTCTAATCATCTCATCAATCAACATCTCAATCCATAGCTCAAGGCTTAGAACAATCATTAGGGAACAATCGAATAGACAAGTCTTTAGAGTTCATTTATAGAGGCTCAAGGGACTATCAAGTTCTATCAACTCATCATCATTCTCACATCACAATCACAATCTCTATCAACATTCTCAATCAAGGCTCTAGACTCAATCCTTATCTTCTTTCATGCATGCTTTTTAAAGTTAACATATAGGGTTTATGCAATATCTCATGAAAAATATTCAATTCAAGAAAACAAGCTTATGATCATCAACATATGAAAATACATGTAATAAATATGATTTCTCAAGAAAATAATCAAGAATTATGCATGTAGACTCAAAACCTTCAACTCACATCTAAGACCATCTATGGGACACATGGGAGAATAATCCCATGCTTTTAATTTAGCCTTACATATCTAGAATGAAGGTAGACGATCAATTTGGCATGAATCCGTCTAGAAATCTTCAACTCCTCACTCTTCTCTCTTCTCTTTTAGCCCTAGGTCTTTTTTAGAGACTTAGAATGGCTTAAGAATGAGTTATATATCTTTTTACTCTTAAACTGACCTATTTTGGTCATATATTAAATCTAGGAGGGGTTTGGAAAGGTCTAGGATGCCCCTTACGAAATTAAAAAAAAAGTCAATTTTAGGGACGCGGGGTCCGCGACGGGTCCGTATCGCGGACCTATCGCGCATCCTCACTAGTTCGCATTTTATTAGGAAAAATTATTTTTGACCCGGTTGCTCTAAAATCAGGTCGAGGCCATTTTCCCACTCAATTTCTCACGTTGATTGTTTATCCAGTCTGGAATTTGCAGACGGGGCATGGGAAGACGCGTTACGCGCACGTCTCCATTCTAGGGGTATTTTGGTAATTTTATCGGGTGTTACAAAAGCTCAATGGCCTCACAATATTCAATGACATTGACATTCTTTGTAATTTAATAGGAAAAAAGTGACTCTTTTTATCACATCCGAACTTGGTGTGATGACGCTTGTCTTAACCCACTAAAACAAGTCAACTTAAACATCAATATAGCACAATAAAGCAGAAGTTAAATTGAGATAATAATCTATTAAAGGATAGCAACATAGTACAGAAAAAGCGAGCTAAAACCAACCCAAGATTAGTGTTACATATACTAGCCTTTATGATCACAAGTTTCAATTGTCCTTAATTCTCAAATAGAACAAAAGTAACATAAGTAAAAGTCTTGAGGATCCGCAAGAAACTAGCTACTATCTCTACTTAGATCACAATAGAATTGAAGAATTAGGAAGGACGAGCTCATAACTTACATAAGTGAAGAAGTAAGGGTGAGTAACAAACAACACAGTACCCAACAAGCAAATACTAAACACAAAGTAGAGAGTAAGGAACACAAGTACTCCCGAAACTCTAAAACGACAACCTGCATTCTAAAAGGTCAACATACACACTATAAAATTTAGATAGCACTTTATATCTAACTAAGCCATAGTCAACAAGTTACAACTACAGAGTTTAACCATCAATATTGCAAAGAAGATGCTCACAATTAGTACTATGTAAATGAGGTGCAAGATGATGCAATACAATGTCAAGTAATCATAATGTATGTTATTCCTACAATACATATTCGTTGATCAACTCACATCGGAACTCATTGAGGCCACACATAGACCATGTAGTCGCCGGAACCATTTTCCAATGGCACAAATCATATCTGGTCGGTACCATTTTTCTTCAGCTTTTTTATATCTTGTTGGAATCATTACCTATCGGCATTCATCAAATTTAGCTGGAATCATTTTCCTTCGTCTTTTCATATCTCACTGGAACCATTTTTCATCAGTATTTATCAAATTCTAGCCAGAATGATTTTTCATCGACTTTTTCATCAAATAGTGAAACTTAATCAATGATTCGAATCAAGGCAAATAGGCACTTTCAAGTAGTACATGAATGTATGCAATGAGTCCACATGCTATATCATTCAAGCCAATCAATCATTGCACTAATCATCATTATCATCAAGTCTTTCAATAATAGGTCCGACATCATTATTCAAATTCTTCAATAACCTCTTTGACATAATCAATCAAGACTCCTTAATAATGAGTCAATATTTTCTTTAAACTCTGCGACAATTGAGTCAATATTATCATTAAGATTCTTCAAAAATTGAAATTAATATTATAATCAAGATTCTTCAAAAAATGAATTAACATTATCATCCAAATTCTTCAACAATTGAATCGATATTATCATCAAGATTCTTCAAAAATTGAATTGATATTATTCTTCAATAATTGAGTGAATATTATCATCAAGATTCTTCAATGACGGGGATAACTATATCAATTGAGTTTCTTGGTACTCGAGTCAATATCATCACTCAAGGTTTCTCAATAATCAAACCAACATCAACAAACATGTTTCACAATAACAAGTTAAGTGTTCACATGCAACCACATAGCAATTTTGTTACCCTATCTTAATTTAGTAAGGGTCTATTTGGAAAGCCACCCAGATAATTGGATTTAGTGTAATTACATTATCTAATCTATTTGGTTGGCTAACTAACTACTTGGTCAGTTGATAATTAGGTGTAGCTGGAAGGGCGTAATTACACTCTCGAAATTTATAGGGGGAGACTGTAAATTGCTGGTAATTACATGATGTAATTACAGGGTGATTAGTTTTAATTTTTTTCTTGTATTTCTATTTAATATTTTTCATTTTAATTTATTTCTATTATTTTAAATTCTTTTTATTTTTATTATAAAATACTTTTTAAAATATATTTTATCTTATAATATGTATTTTTTATTTTCTCTCATTCTCAACCTTTAGTTCATGTGACTCTATGCAATTTTTACATTATTTATTCTATTTTTTTTTTCAATTAGCATGATTTTATAAGTATTCTAGTTTTTTTAAAAAAATTAAAGTTCAATTCATTGCTGAATAAAGTTATAAACTTATGTTCTTTTTTCTTTTAAATTACATTATGCAAAATTTGACATAAGAGTATTATATTAAATTTCTAATTTTGAATTTAAAAATTATGTTATATTTTTAGTTTTATTTATTTTAGTAGTATTGACTTAATATTTCACATTACAACCCATTTATTTTTAGTTAGATTTGATAGATCATCTTTTTGTCAATTGTTTAATAATTTTACTATGACATTATATTTATAATATTTTATATTTTTGTCAAACATGCATTTCATAATGTTCGTATAAGCCTTGTATTTTTATTTTTTATGATTAATTTAATTAAAATATGCTAATGTGAAAAATATAAATTGATTTTTTTTACAATATTAGTTAAGAACATAGTTACTAATTAATATATTTTCAAATAATATTATAAATACTCTTATCTATCTAATATAAATTTTAGTTTTTAGATAATTAATTTTTATTTTTAAAATTTAATATAACATTGTAATTACACTTATGCAACCAAATAACACACTTGTGATTACAATGTTATTGCAAACAAACAGATCATAGTAATTACAAGGTTGTGTAATTAGTTGACTGGCAAATACCACCTTAGTAATTACACCAATTCCAATTACCAGGCGGCTTTCCAGACAGGCCCTAAGTCATTCTACAAATAATTCAATCCACATCCATATTTTCATTACTCCGCAATACAAAAGGAAGGAAATATAGTATTCAATAATATCAAAGAAAGTTTAAAAATCCACTTGGCTCAAATAAATCAAGCAATCACTCCAACACTTGGGCTTTTCTTTTTCGTCAAATTTTCAGTTCAACGAGATCTATTGAAGTGTGAATTCATCAAAAGATTATGAGAAAAACAACACCAAGTTCATTAATTTTAGAAGTCGAATCCAAAATGAGTCAAAAATTTCTTCTACAAAAATTAGAGGTAAAATTGAGGATTAACGAAAAATCATGATATCCGAAATATATGAAAATCAATGGTGAAAATCTCCAAAAACGGAGTTGAAATCAATTCAAAATTCACAACTCATCAAAGCTCCGTGTTCATGGAAAAACTCACAAAATTTAAAGTTCAAAATCAAGAATTGGAAGGTCGATATTTAATGGGTAATGTGTATTCAAAGTTCAAATCACTTATCCGATAAATTACACTTGAATTTTTTTTTGCAAAATCACCTTCCACGAGCTTCCCAAGTTAAAAAATATCAAATGAAAAGTAATTCCTAAGAACAGTCCATAAAACAAGCATTAGATGCCTTAAAAACATCTAGGGTCGCTTAAGCAACAACCGAGAAAAATACGGATTTTGCTTTTGCGGCTAAGGACCGCTTTAGTGGACCTCCACTTTTATATATCTAGCTAGATTAAGAGGACCATCGCTTATCAGAGCACCGTTTAAGTGGCACCTGAGCATCAAATATCAACAAATTCTTAAACCATAACAAAGCTTGAAATCAACTCTCAGGATTCGTTCAGAATCTCGTACACATAAATCATATATACAATCATATACTAATTCAATGTTTTCAGACTCAATGAAATCGTCCCAGCATGGGCTACATGAGCCCCTAGTAGTTTACCATATAGACTAATAAGTTGGGTATTCCCAGCCACCAAGCGAAACCAGTGGTTTCTCGGTCACGAGTGAACCAATAGACAGAGAGAGATGCTCTTCCTACGGCCCAAGAATGTCTTCATTCAAAGAGCTAGAAATGACTTTCTTCCCATGTGCAGCCTGGTGTAATGTGTCAAAGGTCACAGAGTCAATGTAAAGGGGAATTGGTTGTTTTGCTCATCCAACAGCTAAAAGAGTTTGCAGAGAAGGGTTGAGTTGCGTAATAGCAGATTCGTAGGTCAATAATCGTTGGATTTGAAATCAAACTCTGTATCTTGGGTAGATAGGAATTGAGACTTTCAATGGTCCGCTCTTCTCTCCTCGTAATCGAAGCTAATCAAATTTGAGGTCTCCTTGACCCGGAACCCAATAACTCATAACTAGAACAACTTAAGGCACTAAAAATACCAAAATGCTCTTAGAACATGTAAAAATTAAACAAAACCCATTCTAGAGCTAAAATCACCTCTCAAACCCAAGAGAAGCGACGGAAATTTAATTTGAGCACTTAAACTCAAAACATTGACCAAAGTCAAATATGAATTCACTTTAACTCAAACTTCCAATTTAATACCTCAATCCACCAAACAACTCCAAATTCAGAAATGACGATTCTCCTAGACAAAAATTCACATTTTGGAACTGATGGAACTGCTGGAATTTTATTTCAAGACTCATAATTTCGATAGGTACCAAAAATCACTTTCGAATAACTTAAGCTTTTAAAAACTCAAAACAACCAAAGTCTACGATTTTTAAATAAAATTTCAAAACTAATCCCAAAATCTGATTAAACATGACTCGAAATAATTTTCGAGAGGGAAAAACACAAAATTTCTTCTAAAAATAATAAAAATGACCTTCAAGATTATCATTGCACTTTTTTGACGTTATTAATAAGGCCTAAACAACTAAGCATTGAGGACCACCCACTTAAGCAAGCAAATCTTACGAAGTATTTTAAAGACCAAAACACACTCAAATTTTTACTTAATGACTAAAAAATAACATGTTAAAAACCATCATTTCTAATATATAGAGAAGATTATAGTATAATAAAATATTAGTTACCAAAAAAAAAGAAATACGTATATTTGCTTTACAAGGACTCTTCTTTACAAGTTTTGCTTTACGATATATCCATACTGAGCAGATCTAGAAAGGAGTTCAAAAAAATTGCTTGTTTGCTTTTAGCATGCAGAGATGTGCACGGTTATAGTGAGCAGGTAAGCGTCATCTATTTTGTTTTTTTCCCCAATTCGACGTTGATTATCCATGCCCAATTATTTCTTGTTTGAAAAAAAGCATTCCCCGTGAATATTCAAACTCTCTAGTCCACTATCCACTTTACCCACCTGTTGGTGAGAATAGAATCAATCTTTTTTCAATGATTCTTTAAAATATGACGTTAGTACAAGTTTTAAATTACAACAGCTTTATCCAATATGAAATCATATCAATATTCATATTCGCACAACTATTATAGGTGACCCAAAAAGGGAGATTATGTTGTTTTTTTTTGAAGAAAATGTTATACTTACGGGGAAGAAGCAAGAGATACTGCGTTATTTTCGGTAATTGGAAAAAGCTGTTAGAGGAAAACAAGGGGAATATGAAAAGGAAAAACATTCAGACGCAATATTCAATAAACAGAGTCTAAATCTCCTTGGCATTTAGGAATATCCCTTATCAAATATCTCATTTTTGGTCTTTCTTACTATCCAGAATCTGAATCTTCATTATTGATCTAGTCAAATTCTTTCTTGTTATCTAAACATCAAGAAAATCCTCGAATTAGTATTCTTTCCATTCAATTTGAACATGTATTCAACATTGTCATAAAAATTAAATCTAGATTGCAGACATGGGTGGTTGTTTCAGCAAGAACAAATATGCACAGCGAGATGGTAAAGGTGATAATAGGCCAAGAACAAGAAGAGGGAGCACTGCTGCATATCAGCATTACAAGCACCTAGTTTATTATCATCAAAAAGCACCCCAAGAGAGGCCCTATATGCCCCCCAGGCAACAACCACAACCACAACAACAAAGACATGCACACCAAGTTACGGTGAAAAGTAGTCAACCAAATATTCAAGTAATAGAACGAGATCCCATTTTGGGTAAACCATTTGAGAACATTAAAGCACATTACACACTTGGGAGAGAATTGGGTAGGGGTCAATATGGAGTCATTTATCTTTGTACAGAGAATTCTACTGGGCAGCATTATGCTTGCAAGTCTATATTGAAGAGGAAGCTTGTGTGTAAGAAAGACACGGAGGATATTAAGAGGGAGATTCAAATTATGCAGCATCTGAGTGGACAACCAAATATTGTCGAATTCAAAGGTGCTTATGAAGACCAGTATTCAGTGCATCTTGTCATGGAACTTTGTGCTGGAGGGGAATTGTTTGATAAAATTATTGCCAAGGGATATTATTCTGAAAAGAATGCTGCTGATATTATCAGACAGATCGTAAATGTTGTCTATATTTGTCATTTCATGGGTGTTATGCATAGAGATCTCAAGCCAGAAAATTTCCTATTGACTAGGAAGGATGAACATACAATGCTAAAGGCTACTGATTTTGGGCTTTCTGTTTTCATTGAAGAAGGTGATATTCTTACCACTCACCGTTTTAATTGAAGATTCAAGTTATATACACTGACAGCATAATTTTTTTTCCCACTTTTAGTCTAATTTTAACCAATGATAGTAGGTTAGTTACTAAGTTTACCACACTATCAATTAATGCTTATCACAAAGATATACCTATCATTGTCTTATAAGTGATTGGATTGTCCAAAAACAAAGATGTTTTGACAATGCAAGTGCAAAGAACTTAGACTTTTTAGTTATTATTGTTAAGATTTTGTGATAAATTTGTTGTGTTTCTGGCTCACTATAACTTGGATTAGGTGTCTTTTCACGTACTTCTCAGCCTTCATTGCTACTAGGTTTTTTTCTATCAATGTATATCGACAAGTTTATTTTTGTTCCAGCAGATTAACAGTAGCATATAAGTAAAACTATTCTAAAGGCAAAATTTTGACAGCTGTACCATCTATTAAGCTCAGAAGAGCAACCAAGTCTTTTATGGAAATGAATTTAGATTGTCATGCCTGAAAAAATGGAATACCTCCATCTTTTTCTCCTAGTTCTTATATAGTACCTAAGAGGAATTGTTATGAATCATGTACCACTGCAGAATACTTTTAAAATCAAAGTTGTATCTGTGACGACCCAAAAACCAAGGTTATGATAGCACACATCTCAAAACTCCATGCTGATGTGTAAGCCAAAGAGTAAATCAGATAGGGGACTCCCAAAAATGGGAAGTCAGGCCACAAATGAAAAGAAAAGAAACACAAAGATGAATAGCCCCCAAATCTGGTGTTATAAGTATAAAAAAACATCTAATACAACCTTGGAAAGGTAAGTACAACATAAGTCTCTGAATAATAGTAAAGACTGAGATAAGAGATGAAACTGATAGTGATTCAGAACACAGGTTCTCACCATTAATCCGAATAAGCGGTCTGCTAGAGGTGATCAACTGCTAGAGGAATACCCTGTCTAGTATCTGCATAAAAAATGATACAAAAGTAGGGGTGAGTCCAATCCACATGTACTCAGTAGGTTTGACCGACTGAGTATAAGGAAATGATCAAACTTATAAAATAAACTAAGAAACATTTCCACCTGCTCAGAGAAAAGTCCCACTCCGGCATTAGTGCTGCCAATTTATATAGAACAACATAAAAAAAAGTAAACACAAGAGATTAAAGTAATATCAAACATCATCAGATAAGTCAAATACTCAAAGTAACTAGATGAAATGATGTGATGGTACAATGGGGTCAAGACTATTGCAAAGCCTGTTGTATACACCCTGTCGAGCTAAGGCTATCAGACAAGGAACGAGGGAGGACCCATACTCCATATATCAAATCACACTCTCAATATCTCACTCTCTTGCCATCTAGCGGTGGTCAAGGGTTTTAAAGGTGTCTCATTTTCTTATTCAAAAATAATTTCCACATTTCGCAACTTCCCAAGATCAATAATATGATGAGCGAGGATGAATGCATCACAACACATGCATGGAGGGAGTGATCATCTCAACGCATAAAAAGGTTTGAAGTTCTTAAAATTCAACCAAAACATAATAACCACCGTCATAGGTAAACAATGAAAAGAGTTCATTTGAAATAAGTTGTCACGCCCCAAAGTCCCGTAGGGCGGACCGGCACCCGTTGCCGATAAGGCTCGGGAGAACCAACCTATAACTAT
>JAPFFP010000046.1:4925011-4942428 GCA_026153255.1 Solanum medicagineum
ATTAACGCGAGATTCAAGCACTTTTAAAATTTAGCGTCAATTTGTCTAAATCATGTCATGTTTCCTTTAAATTGTACCAGTATTGTAAGGTGTGGGGTGTTACATAAGCGAACGTTTAGAAAGTATTTTATTTATCAAAGTATGCTACAACCTACAACTCAATCCCTCTCTTGGGCATTACAAGTCAAATAGTATTACAAGCTTCTATCACAGGCAACTGACAAAATACATGCTCACAAAGCAACGTAAGTAACAATTAAGGCCCCCACATGGGCAACTCCCAAATCATAATATGATTCCATCCCAAAGCCTATGACATAAGAACATTTAATTACCCTATACTAGTCTCATAGAAGGATAGCTCAACCTATCTTGATGGTCAAAAACTGCATCCAAACATTCTACTGGAGAACTACCCTCAAATGTCAACATCGGAACGATCCTCAACTATTAAGAATAGAAAGAATTCATCAAAAGGAGTTCAGTGATATCATATAGTAAGGTTTAAGATCTGGGAACAAAATTGTCCCAAAATTACCTCAAAAAATACAAGGAAAAAACTGAAATTTTAGTTGAAAATCAAGTTCTTCACTCAAGAGGAGTTCGTGGTTGAAAAACTCATTAAATTTGAGCAAGAAACAGATTCGAAATCATGGAACTACTACTTCTAAAATTTGGAAGAAAACCCCCCAAAACAACATTGAATCTCGACTTGAAAATGTTTTTGGAAGATGAATTTGATAGGAAACGATAAAAAATTGATGAAGAAACTTACTCCAGTGATTTTTCCCAAGAGATCACTTCAATAATTGCCTCCCGAAAGCTCCAAATGATGGAATGTGAGAAATGGGAAGAATTCTCGAAGTTGACAGTATTTGGGCCTAAATTGCTCTTCGCGATCGTGGGCCACTAACCTCCACAATCATGGAGCTCATAGGGAATGAACATCGCTAATGCGGGCCAATGATTGCGATTGCAATCGCTAAACACAAAAAAAGGTACTCATCGCGAATGTGAGATCCCCGGTCACGATCACGAAGGAGAGTGTTGCACCATAAAACCATATATGGTCAATTCACAAAATCTCCAATTGGACCCTTGAAATTCATTCTGAACCTTGTACACACAAACCATATATGCTATCCTACTAAGTTCTATGTTGCTGACTCAATGGAATCGTCGAAAATCAAATCTGAGGCTCCTTGACTCGAAATCCGATTAGTCGCTACTAAACTAACTTAAGGCTCAAAAAGACCAATACGCCCACGGGACTCCCGAAAGATATACTGAAGCTCTTTCTAGGCCTAAAATCACCTTCTGAATCCAACGGATTTATCAGATATTTATTCTGAGCATCCAAACTAAAAATGTTGATCAAAGTCAAACCTTTGCTCTAGTTTAACTCAAACTTTCATCTTAGGACCTCAATTCCATGAAACAACTCCAAAACTGATAACGATGATGCTCCTAGAACAATTTCCACATTTTGGAGTTGATAGAACTGATGGAGTTCCATTCCGAGACTCGTAGCTCCGATCGGTACAAATAAACCACTTTTGAACAACTTACGCCTTTAAAAGTCAAAAACTCTTAAATTCCTCAACTTTTCTCTGAAATTCCAAAGTCAAATCCACAAACTGATCAAATATGTCTTGGAACAAATAACATGAAGGGTAAAATGATAATTTTGCAAAAAATTTCAAAAATGACCTTTAGGGTCATTACAATGTCATTACCTACTAGAGGCTTTTAGGTAGTATTTCATGAGAAATTTAATCAAAATAGTACCAGATAATCTGAATGCATTTTTTTATAGCTGTGATGTCTGAGTCAACTTGCGTGGAACTCAACTAATTCCATGGGACACCTATCACCTCTCACCCACAGTAGGTACGAGGTGACTCTGTCCACCAAAACTGGAAAATGAGAAGAAATCACCTAATGTTTTTGTCTAAACTAGGATTTGAACTTGAGATCTCATGGTTCTCAACCCATTTCATTTACCACAGACCACTGGTCCACATCCTTGGGTGCGTTAATCTGAATGCATTTCAGAATTTATGTTTCACCTGCCAGGTTAAACAATATTTATCTTATGAAATCTCCCAAGTGTTTAGCATAGAACACTTGTCCAATATGTGCCATATACTGGAAAATAATATTTCACTGAACATTTTGTAACACCCTAATCAGATGATTCAATGGTGTGAGCAAGAAACCTATGCTGTGAAATACGAAAAGTTTCTTCCTCTAAAATTAAGACATCTTTGTAGCAGTTATGTATTTTGAGGGAAAGCGGGAATAGAGGGTTTAGTTTTAAGCTGTGAAGAAGCTGATGGAAGACTCGTTTATGGAAATCAATGGCACAGTAGTAGCCTTTCTTCTTTCAATAAAAATTTTCTAACACTATGTATAATTTAATGTCAAAATCACAAGGCCTCATCTTTCTCTCTCTCTCTCTCTCTCTCTTTTTTTTTTTTTTTTTTTTTTTAAAAAAAAAAAAACTCTTTTTGACAGACATTATTTGATCTATAGCAGAAAAAAGAGTTAAACCCTGCAGATAACTTGAGAAACATCAGTCTGGCCCATTATATTATCATAGAGAAAAAAAATCAGTCAAGGAAGAGTGGGGATAAATTAGATTCAAAATAGTATGATCTAGAATTAATGAGGGAAGCTCTTGCTATCATAGACATGAGATTGTATGAGTTATCAGCTATTCTGATTCCAGAAGGATTATTACAAACTTAAAAGGAGGAACACGGCTTCTAAACACTTCTATAGGACCTATTAGCTAGAACAAAATTTACTACAACATTTCATGATGTCAACCAACAAAGGAATTCTTGGATGAGTTTGATCTTCATGTTTTAACCTGAATTAGTGGCATTGCGAAAATGTTAAGCAAATGAAAGACTTCGAAATTGAAGTTACTAATATGTAAAAATAAGCATCATAGTATCACCTAATAAGTTACTAAATATGTATTACTTCATATCACATTGCCAACCCCCTCTGACCTCTTTCTCTTTATAGATAATTAATAGGCTTGCTTCACAGGAAATCCCCTTCTCTTGAAATTCAAGTTTTTTCAAGTGCTCAATAATCTATCTGATTCAATAAACCACGAAGCCTGCTTCTCTCATGTCAGTTTTTTTTACCTATATCAGTTCCATGTGCACTTCTTGACAGTGTATTGATGATCCCACCATGCTTTTATTTTATGTTTAAAGCATTTATCAAGCCATTGTTGTCTTAAACTATCCATGTTTCCTGCATCCTTTTTCTTAAGAATCTACACAATTCAAATTCTTGTTTTATTTATTTATTTCAGGTAAGGTGTACCGCGATATAGTTGGTAGTTCATACTATGTAGCTCCTGAAGTACTGAGGCGCAGTTATGGAAAGGAAGCGGATGTATGGAGTGCGGGTGTTATTTTGTATATTCTCCTTAGTGGTGTACCTCCATTTTGGGATGGTAAGGACAGAGATAAAAACATCATAAGATACTTGCACTGGGTGTTATCTTTGGCATTTCTCTTTTAACATGTCTTGTCAAATCTTTTCAGAAACTGACAAGGGAATATTCCATGCTATATTAAAAGGAGAAATTGACTTTCAAAGTGATCCATGGCCATCCATATCAGATAGTGCCAAGGATCTTGTTCAAAAAATGCTAACGCAGGATGCGAAAACCAGAATCACATCAGCAGAAGTTCTTGGTATCTCTCTTTCTTTTTGTGTAATCAAAGGCTAGACATAGTCTTCTCTTTTTATGTAGTACTTATTGCCACAATGTGATTTTATATGGGCAGGGAGAGATCGTGGGTATTTGGTCCATAGCATGACTATGTATTATATATTGCCAGAGCACTAGTGAGGGGATTAAGTATGTGACAGATTCCGTCTTTGTTAAACAGTGGATAACAATCTATTAATAAAGAAGACGAAGAACTACAATCAAATTCAATTAATGAGGCAATTTATATGATAGTAGACTTTAATTGAGCTGGAATCCAAAATTAAAAACGAAAGGAAAAAAACTAATAGGTGATGGAAGAAGTACAATGCAGTGGCTGTTTCTATCCCTAATCCAGCCTTTTTGGATTTTCTTTTCGACAACAACTCTCACTATTTTAGTCCATTTCCACTGCCTGCTTACCCCTTAGGGTTACTAAACCCTTTACTTGGAGAGTGTAAAATAAAACAAGGGAATCTCCTTATTGTATTATTCCAAGAGCGAGCTATTTGTAGGTGTCCAAGTAAATTATGTAAGGAAATAAAACAATAAAATGCGTAAATAACTCTACTATGGTTGTGCTAGGTATACTATATGAAAAGGCATCTGCATACATTATGTAACAATGCCCCTCAAGTTCGAGTATAGATATTGATCATGTCAACTTGTGACAAAGATACTCCACCCGAGTTCCATTTAAAGCCTTCTTGAATATCACCCAATTTCTCTCATGTCCTAACATAGGCAGTAGAAATCATGTTCTCTAATCTCTTGAATCTTCGCACGGACAAATTCCTCTCATGTCTTAACATAGCCAGTAGACATCATGTTCTCTTGAATCTTCTCATGGACAAAGTGACAGTTAACCTCAATATGTTTCCTCTGCTCATGGTACATTGGATTTGAGGCAATGTGCAGAAAACCTGATTATCATAGCGACAAGGGCTTCAAACCAACCTCAGCTAAAAAGTGATGCATCCATAGTATTTCACATGCATATAGAGCAATAGCTCTATACACTAGATTGAGATAATACAATAACAACAACAACAACAACATACCTAGTGGAATCCCACAAGTGAGGTCTGGGGAGGGTTATCATACCCAGTAGATTGAGATACAACATTTTGTTTCTACTCCTCCAAGATATCAAATTTCCACCAACAAAGATGTAGTAGCCAGTAGTAGATCTTCTATCAATTCTTGATCCAACCGAATCAACATCTACAAGACACTCGGTATGAGTATGTCCTTGATCACTAAATTACACGCCATAACCAGGAACTCTTTTCCAAATATCACAGGATTTATTTCAAGGCTGCCCAATGTTTGACTATCAGTATAGAGATGAATTGACAAATAATACTAGCTGCATAAACAATTATTG
Source organism: Solanum medicagineum (assembly GCA_026153255.1). Lineage (NCBI taxonomy): Eukaryota > Viridiplantae > Streptophyta > Magnoliopsida > Solanales > Solanaceae > Solanum > Solanum medicagineum. The sequence goes on from JAPFFP010000046.1 coordinate 4,930,138, forward strand.
GATTCTGGACAGATCACTATAAGGTAGTTCAGTTTCCCATTTAACCTTCTATTACTTTCTGAGTTATCAAAAGGGTCACCATCATCTTTAGTAAGGTATACATTAGGAACCACTGGTGTGCCACATGACTTGGCTCCCAACTTTCTAGTTTGTGCAAGTAGGTCAAGTACATACTTTATTTGGGACAAGAAAATCCCTTTCTTGCTATACGTCTATGCCCAAGAAACATTTCAGTTGCCCCAAGTCTTTTGTATGAAACTTGGCATATAAAAACTTCTTGAAAGAAAAAATTCCCGTGCAATCATCTCCTATGATAACAATATCGTTAACATAAACAACTAGAAGAATAATACCAACCGCTGACTGTATGTAGAAGACTAAGTGATCACACTTGCTCTTCGTCAATCCAAATTCTTGAACTTCTTCATTAAACTCTACAAACTAAGCATGAGGACTTTATTTTAGACGATATAGAGATTTTCTCAGTTAACAAATTTTCCCATATACCTTTTGAACAACAAACTCTGGTGGTTGCTCCATATATATTTCTTCATGGAGATCACCATGCAAAAACACATTTTTATATCCAACTGATGTAAAGGCCAATATTGGGAAGCAACCAAAGAAATATGCAAGCAAATAGAGGAGTGCTTGGTTACCGGGGAGAAGGTATTAGTGTAATCCACCCCAAAAGTCTTAAGCTTTAGCCACGAGTCTAGTCTTAAGTCTCACAACCGGGCCATTAGGATTAACTGCCTGCAAAAACCACTTGTGTCCTGCTGCTCTCTTTACTTTGTGTAAATCTACCGAACTCCAAGTGTGATTTTCATCTAAAGCATGTATCTCCTCAAGCATTAGAACATGCCATCCAGGATGAATCAAGGCTTCGTTCACTATTTGCGGATAGAGATAAGAGTCTAGAGAGGCAACCAAACAACTAGATGCAGAAAATAAATGTTCATAAGTTTCTTGTCTTCTTGAGTAAACTTGAACAATTGGCAGTCGTATTGATGAAGATGAAGTAGGTAATGAAGACTCAATAGTCGATTGGTGCTCAGTAGAAGAACTAGGAGATGGAAGGATGATTGTTCTATCAAAGCACAAGTAATTATCTTAACACCCCCCACCACACCCCACCCCCGCGACTTGTAGAAATGGAGGTGAACTGAAAATGGTGTAGTGTCTAAAATGACACGAGATATTTGCCAATTTTTAGTAGAATAACAGCAAAGGAGAGACTAGACTAAGAAAAAACACTTCAGTGTACACCTTTCTTAAGCTTAGAGTTGTATAGTTGGTGGTCCACTTTCCTCAAGAGGTGTAAGTAATTTGATCTTTAATATTTGTCAAGAAAATAGATTTCATCTAAACCCTTCTAGTTTCATGATGATTTCTTTTCATGGAAGTTTCTACAAGAGTGAAGTGTTTAACCTCTATGTGACTAATATGATGATGACAAGAAAGGGCCAGAGGTTGTTTGCTACCAGTAGAAGCTGATAGTTTTGTTGTTTGTCAACTTATTTCTTATGGACTTTAAGCTTCTGTTGTATCACAAGTAGCCTCAAATACTTGTTCCTTCAGATTCTTTTTGATAAATCAAAGTTTCAACATGTGGATAAAAGTACACTAGGTTGTCTTAAAATGTCCAATGTTGTGATGTGTTGGTGAGTATTTCTTGTTCTTTTGGTGTCTGCTAAGTCTTCTCCATTTTGACTTGCTTCTCAGGTTTCTTGGTTTCTCGATATATGATTTGGGAGTAGGGGGCTTCACTTGCTTGGAGCTTGTTTAGTAGTATGCTGGAATTAAATTATGTGCCTCCTTAATATTCTTAGTGCTTGCTTCTACAGAACATCCATGGCTTCGAAGTGGAGAAGCATCAGACAAGCCAATAGACAGTGCAGTGCTCTCTAGAATGAAGCAGTTCAGGGCAATGAACAAGCTCAAGAAATTAGCACTGAAGGTAGAATCTAACATTGCAACTATTGTTTCTACATGACAAGTGGTATAATACTGTCCATAGATTGTCATTACTTAGAATCTCTCTCTGACTTTCATCATTGTTTCTTCAGCAGTAAAAGTGATCTGATGAATTTCCTTGTGACTTGGAAGTAGAAAATATAACTACAATCAAGCTGAAGTCTCATGTCTTCGAGAAAGTTGTCAAACAATTGGTTTAATTTAAACCCTAACGGGTCATTTGGTTTGGATACAAGTTATTGTGGGATTAGTTATATTGGGATAAGTTATGATGGGATTATTTATGCTGAGAGTAGTTTTTGTTGCTTGTTTGGTTTGTCATATTCATAATACTATTTATTGCATAATTTCTAAGAATAAGTTGTTTGTTTACAAAAATATCCTTCACCTTGTTAGTGTTTTTTTTTTTTTTTTAAATATTCTCTTTGCAACCTCTAGCTATTCATTCTTAAAATAAAATTTTCGTCTTATTTAACACAAATAATTTTGTGCATGCATTTTTCATGATTATGTCATGTGTTTTATAATTAAACCTTTATCTTATTTAGCTTAAAAATAAAACGTCCATCTTAGTTAGTTTTAAATAAAATTTTCTTCTCATTTAACTTAGAAATAAAACTTCCACGCATCTTATTTAGCTTAAAAATAAAATTTTCATTTAAGTTTGTTAAAGTAAAAAATTATTATTAAATTTTATAGTTATCTACATTTTAATTGATATATAAAATACAACTTTTAAGTGAGTAATAAATTATTTAATTAAAAATATGTAATTTAATAGTGAAGTGAACATTTTAAGAGAAATCAAAATATAGATAAACATAAGTATTAGACAAATAAGTTCAACTTATAATATATATTCATAAATAGAAATTGTATTTGTAAAATATAAGTTAATAGAAAAATATGCTATCATAAAAATAACAATTAATTAAGATAGTGAATGTATCATAAATATTATTAAAAATTATACTAATATACATGAATATAAAATAATGTATAAAATAGAGTTTAAAGGGGGGTATTTTTGCATTTTTACATACTTAGTCCCGAGATTAACAATTAATGCTAGGATAAGTTATCCCTCCTTGTGGGTGGAATGATAATCCTATCATTAATTGTTAATCTCGGGATAAGTTATCCCAACTTGTGCAATCAAACAATGAATTGAGAGCCACTTAGAAGTTATCTCGAGATTAAATTTCTTTATCCATCACACCAAACGAACCCGTAGTGTTTTAAGTTGGAATATATTAATTATATTGCGTTTACAGAATATAGTTGATGAAATTTAACGGTGAAACTAACTATAAGGGATCGTTTGGTACAAAATAATGTATGGAGTAGCAACACATGAATTAATAATGCAAGAATTATGTTTTATCAAGTGTTTGATTCATTACTTCTCATCTAATCTTATGCTTGGTTTAAAACTCTAACAAAAAAACCTCTCTCAAGTTATATCTTGAATTATTATAGATTTTTTTATTTCATATAATTGGGTCAAAGTAGATTATTTTATCGTGGTTTCTAACTAGCCAGGAGAACCACAGTTTTGTCGTCATGTTTGCTATAGGCTTTTATATCAACAAAACCACTCAACTAAATTAATTAAAAAAATAACATGGCAAAATATTTTTTGAATATTATGTAAATATGAACCCACAAATAAATAAAATTTTAAAATTTGACATGATAATAAATTGATTATTTTTTATATTATGCAAATATGAATCCGCAAGTAAATAAAATCTGTAAGCTAATTTATTTAAATAAATTTACTAGTACAAAATTACAAATACAAAACAAGCAATCAGGACTTAAAACTAAGTGTAAAAGAATTTGAGAGATATTTCTGTCTTTATATATTTAATCTCATGGTATTAAATCCTATGTATTACTAATATCGTCAAATGGAAGGTATTAATTAATACCAGGTAGGGTGTATTAACTATACATGAACTAATTATACATAAGTCCAAAATTCCTATTAAATATTGTATTATTAAATAATATCATACACAATAGATAAATTTTTTTTCCAGGTACCTCCTATCAAATGACTTAAGTCCTAAAAAGCCAAAGAAGACTTTGACCGCAAGTTGATTAATAATTTTACCTGCTTAAATTATAGATTTCGAAGGGTTGATTATGTGATTTTTTAAATTAAGAGAAGACTTAGTATTAGTTTGAATTAGGAAAAAAAATTCCGTAAATCAAGGATTTGAATGAACTATACATATTATTAAGTGTTTAATAGAATGCTCAAGTGAATAATCAAAGCCTACATGTTTAAACAATTTGATGAGTCATGAGCATAAGAAATTGTATATTTAAATTGTGAGTCTTAAATGACCAAATGCATTTTACCTGAAAGAATTCAATTATGTGTATATATTTGCTCATCACTTGGAGTGAGAAAATGACTAACTTCTATGATTTGATTTAATTAGTCATGTTTAATTAAGGTAATGTGATAATATTTATAAGAGCGAAATAGCTAACTTTCAAAGATGAATATCATGATATTAAAAAATAATTATCTTGGGTCAGATATCTATACAATCAAATGCTAGTATTTATTTTTGAGAAATAGATCGACACTTTTCTATACACTAAATGCGCAAAATTATATTATAAAATGAAAGGTAGAATGATGTTCCATCTAAAATTGTCAAATTTTCACATAAATAACACCATTGTATGCAAATCACTTAATTTTTAGTTCTTACTTTAATCATTAATTTTAGAACTTAATATTTATATTCAGTTTAAAGCATCGATCAATGTTTAGATCCAGTTTCAGCTTATAGCTTTACAATATTTGTTGTATGTGAATTGCTTCTTTTACTTTTTATATTTTATTATTTTGTATATACAACTCAAAATAGTCTAGTCTCTGTTTAGAAGTTATTAACATATTATTAGATATTCTTTAGAGATAGTTGGGTCATTTAAGTCAGGTTATTGAACTTAAAGTAGAAAATTCCAATAAAAGCTTCAGTCTAAGAAAGTAGAAGATAGAAAAAATATTGGGCATTCTTATTTCGAAAAGGTTATACGTTGATTTCACTCAACATCTCCTCGACTCACTCGCTTCTAAGCCTTAAGTTTAAACCATCATTTCGAAAGCTCCTTCATGTTATTTTATAGAAGTTAGATTCCCGCCTTCAAGCCTAGAACTTATCATATTGTGTTGAAGGTATTGAGATTGTAGGTGACAAACTATGTAGCTAGAGATAAACTTTCTAGACTTAGTCCACGTACTTTATTAACTAATTTAGTGGTAGCATACTCTTTCTCAAATCATTATTTATTTTGTCATTTATGTCATTGAAGAGAATATTTTGAAAATTTCATGTTTTATTCTGTAGATATTTTTTTTTATCAGTATTCTGTAAATACTTCTGACTTGTTGTTGGTGCGTTTAGATTTTATATATTATTTTAATAAGGATTCTTAAACTATTTCCAAATATTCATTATTTTAAATGTGTTAGTTCTATTTCAATTATTGAGTTGTTCAATGGGAAGTGCCAAATGAATATGTTGGATTAATTTAGTATCTCAAAATAGAATTTTAGTAATTGAATTGTTTATTGATGCATCTACAAATTACTTGAGATGAGACATATTAGGACGAAACAAACTAAAAGCACAATCACCAACCTGTCGATTTAATTCTTACCAAAAAGTTTTAATTCTTTATATATTTTTTTATAAAATATTTGAATGCCTAAGAACTATTTTTTTTTATATACGACATATATAATAATAAAGTATTTTTTAAAATATTTAAGTAAAATTTTTCATAGATCAATCTGTACAATAATTTAATTTAATTTTAAAATAAATTGAATTAAGCATGTCAAAATGAATTGAGTTCATAAAATAAATGGATCATTAATTAGTTGATTTAGTTCAAATCTAAATAAACTGGGTGAATAATAATTTTCTCGATTAATTTTCATTTACAATTCATTTTCAACTAGATAGTTTAAGATCTACTCAAGTATAACTTGAGTGACAATCACATTTCATTTCAATTTGGCACGTGACTAAAAAAATTGACAATATTTTTTTGGTAACTGTAATTTTATTTACTAGATATTGCAATGTGAATAAATTGAACTCAGGATATGGACAAAGTCCCATTCTTCGAGTTCTATGTCGTCATTTTCTTTCCAAGCTAGTTGAATATATTAAAGGATAAAGATTCAGCCTATGCATAGTACCAACCAGTCCAGGGAACACACCAGTCCTATTGTGTATATCTTGTATAACTAGTCTTAGAATCTCTATACTCCTTTTCTTGTGTTGGAAAATCCTGCAATTCTTCTCTTGCCATATGTAGTATAGTATTGTTGTCATTGTAACCCTATGCACTTCTACTTGGGGTGTTTTATGTGCAGCATGATCCGTAGCTCATTGCGCTTCATCATTCCATTCTGTCTCCTTTCGCTGATGGATAACCATTCCAGTAGTGGCTTAGTGCCCTTCACATCTTTCAATAGAATGAACATGTGAAGAAAAGATATTAATGTGTTTCAAGCTCAGTATTGCATAATATACAGCTTGTATCAGTAAGCATTATCAATTTCTTCAATCTATCTTTTGTATATAATCTTCTTTGTATAGCCAAATATAACATAAAAAATTCATTTAGTACTGCCAAAGTTATAACGTGTCAACCTTATCCATGGAACTTTGATAAAATCCCCTCTTAGATCCTTGTACATTGATTTGATGCTGAATTCTTCTACCTTTATTATTTCTATTATAGACATTTTTTTTTTCTCAAGACAATGTCCTGCCTGTATTATTTTTCTCACAATCCAATATGCCTGATTGTTCATCACTTCCATGATTTCTTGCCTTTGATATAGAAAGTATGTACCCACAAGATCAATAGTTTGTCCTTTTCTTTGTTTAAATTCCACAAGTGCTTAAGTATAGATGCCTTATTCCACACATATATGTCGGTGATGTTGAGTCCTCCAGCTATCTTTGGCAAGTAGAGTGCATCCCATACTACTAATGGCTTCCTTTAGTTTGCACCTCCTCATTCCATAGAAATCTTTTACGCATTGTCTCCACTGTTTGAATGATTTTCTTAGGTATTACAAATACTTGAGTCTAGAAATTTTGCATAGAGTTCAACATACCTTTGACTCATTGCAGTCTTCCTACATATGATAAGAATTTGATCATTCTTGTTGTGATCCTTCCCATCATCTTGTCTATTAAAGATTGATATTGCCCTACTAATAATTTTTGGAGCTTATAGGTACTCCAAGATACCTAAGAGGAAGTGAACCTTTTGTGAACACTATATGCCGTAAATCTCTTTTTGTATAGTTTCTGGTACACCACCAAAATATATACAAATTTTTGCTTGACTTGCTATAAGTCCTGAGGGATTTAAAAATTGTTGGAAGCACTCATATATTAGTGTAGCTGATGAAAAATCTTCTAGTTAAATAATAGAAGATCATCTACAAAGCTTAACTGTATGATATGTTGTTTGTAAGCTGGGATGATACTTAAAATCTCTTTTGGTCCCCAAGGTTTTCAGCATTCTAGTTAGATAGTCTATAATTAATACATAACAAATAAAGAGATAGAGGATCCTCTTGTCTGACCCCTCTTTTGGCTTGAAAAGCTAGATTAGGACATTCATTTATCATGATAAAATAAGTTACTAACCTGACACAACACATGATTCGTAATATAAATTTATGTATTTGCATACCAACTAATGCATCCTCAAGAAAGTGGTATTCCACAGAGTCATAAGCCTTTTGCATATCCATCTTAAGTATACATCTGAGTGAAATTCCTTTTCTACCATAGTCCTTGATCAACTCATGACTTAAGATCACATTGTCTGTCCATATTCTTCCAAGAACAAAAGCTGCTTGACTTGGATCCACTAGGTATTCCATAACACATTAAAGTCTGCTTCTTAACATTTTTGAGATATCTTATATATGATAGTTCAACAGGAGATAGGTATATAATCTTTGATTGATATAGGGTGTTGCACTTTGGGGATGAGTGTGACAGGGGTTCTATTAATTGGAGCATACGTTTCACTTGTTCGAAAAAAATTTAAGCACTGTTGTTGTTATTTTTTTTTAAATATTTTAATAAGTTAAATACGAAAAGGTTGAAAAACATAAGTTTCATGCATATCAAAATACACTCAGGTAAAAAGTTCAATTTCAAATTCTTTCAAAAATATACCCAAACTATCTTTTTTTTTTCAATTTTCATATCTAAACTATTGAGAATGTAAGTTTCATACCTAAACTATCACTTATTAGTTTAACAAACACACCTCAGTGGTGTGTAAAATACACTCTCTCTTTTATTTAAAAAAATCTTGCCATATCGATAAAATATTTGATAAAATTTAATAAACTAATAATATGAGCTAAAAGTTAAAGATTAAAATATTAACATTCTTTCCCCCAAAAATTTTTTGTTAAAAAAAATCATTATCTTTTTAAAAAATATAAAATTTAAAATATTTTCCTCACTTACTCCACCACCCAACCCCACCCCCGCATACTCTCTCCCCAGTCCAAACAATCCCCACTCTTTTATTTTTTAAAATATCTTTTATACAGTATTTTTTTTAAAATTCAAACTTCAACGCTCCTTTACTCCTTCCTAAAAAAATGAAAATTATTTTTTAAAATTAAATAAAATTTTATCCCACCCGCCTCTAACCCTTCACTCCTAATTTATTTTCCACTGAAAGATAAGTCCAATAATACCATTCACTGATAAATAGCGCATCGACAAGACCTAGGTCCAATATTTGCATCTATGGCTATGTCTTTTTAATTTTTTTAATAGATTTGTACACATATTTATAGAAAAATATTTTTTTCTACCTGTATTTTAAATATATATATAGATAGATAGATAGATATTTAAAATATCTTTAAAAAATCTTGCGGAAAGTAAAAGCTAATTTTCTAAAAATGAAGAAAAAAATGAAAGCGGAGGATTAGGTGGGTAGAGTAGAATTATTTTTTCTAAAAAAAATAAAATAATATCTACATTATTATTTTACGAAGAAGAAGGGAGGAAGGAGATGAAGTAAGAATTTCTCTACAAAATTGTACAAATATTTTTTTTAAAAAAAAATAAAACATTGGTTGGTCCGAGGGTTGGTACTATGGTGAGAGGAAGTGATTGAGTAGGGTAAGAAAAATATTTTATATTTTACTTTATATCTTTTTAAAATAATAATACTTTAATATTTAATTTTAACTAATACTATAATTTATATATTTTTTGTCAAGGTAGAATGTTTTATTTATGTGAAGTGTGATGTGGCATTCTTTTTTTTTTAAAATAAAAGAAAGAGTATAGTACACATACCATGGTGAGAGTGGAATAAAAGGGAAGGTTTTGTTTTTCAAACTAATAAATGATAATTTAGGTATAAAAGTCACACTTCCGATAATTCAGGTATAATACTCAAAATAAGAAGATAGTTTTGGTGTATTGTTGACACATATCTCTTCTTTTATTCAATTTCATAGTTTTGATGTGTTGTTGACGCATATCTTTTTTTTAATTCAATTTCAATTTTTTTTTAATATAGAAAAGACTCCTCTTTTTCAAATAACCTAAAAAGAGAGATAATATCAAACAATAAAATAAAATAAAGATTTTATTTCTCTACTTTGATTAATATAATATTAGGCTACTATTTTTGTTCACAATATTGCGACTGGAAAATCTTTTTACCTTCTTGCGATAAGTTTTTACATATTTTTGTTCCTTGGATAACTTAAATTCAAAATCATAAAAATTAAAAATAAAGTATGCTTATCATTCAAGCGGTTCCCTCTTCTTGTTAATAGAAATTCTTATTCCTTTCCTCCCAAAAAAATTGTTCCTTGTACTAAAAATAAAAAATAAATTCTAATAAATACAAGAATTGAAAAGTTACAATGTGAGATGATTAATCATAAGGAACATTGGAAATTTACTTTAGAAACCTGATAAATTATTGACCAAATATTCTACTTGGGAAAATAAAGTTAGAGTTTCAACTTTAGTATCAATTATGGGGTATGATATAAACAAGAAGAAAATAATCGCATCAATATTTCTCACTTGGGAAGTTTACGGTCTCTTCTGAAAACAGTCGCGCTATGTTTTTAAACATAGGGGTCAGGCTGCGTACATCCGACCCCCCTTACCCCGCAATGGGCGGGAGCCTTCGAGGCATTGGGGTAATGTTGTTGTTTTATGATCGAAGTTTTAGAGTTATATTTTATTTTTCTAAAGATCTTTTTATCAATATTTTCTAAGCACGTGGAGACTTTTAAAAAAATTCTAACTAATACGAAAATGTTCATAATCTTTATATATATTAATTAAAGGGAAAAAGATCAAAAATGCCCTTGTACTATCAGAAAGGATAAAAAATATCATCCGTTTATACTTTGGGCCATTTATGCCCTTGTACTATTAGAAAAGAGTTAAAAATGCCCATGTACTATCAGAAATAGGTCAAAAATATCCTGAGTTATAGTTGGGGTCATTTATGCCCCTGTACTATCAAAAAGACTAAAAAATGCCCTTGTATTATCAGAAATGGGTCAAAAATGTCTTGGTTTAAACAGTCCTAACGGACTTAGGGCATTTTTGATCCATTTATGATAGTACAAAGAGCATTTTTTATCCTTTCAGATAGTACAAGAGCATTTTTGACCCTTTTCGCATACTATATATTCTTTTTAAATATATTGAGTTCCTAATAAAAAATATTATTTTTAAAGATTTTTTTTCTTATTTTTTCTAAAAATCACATTAACTAATAAAATTATAAGAAAATAAATTTTTTTTCTTAATCTTGTTTTGTCAATTAAAATAGAACATGATATCTCTGAAACAAATAACAGATATTTATCCTACTTCAATTTGAGAAAAAAATTAAAAATATTTTTTGCTTTATTCTAATTAATATTTTTATTGTTATCTATATAAAAATTAATGTTGGGTTTACTATAATTTTTAGATTTATTATATATATTATTTGTTACAGGGATATGATGTTCTATTTTAATTGATAAAATGAAATCAAGGAAAAAATTATTTTTTTACATTTTTATTAGTTAATGTAATTTTTAAAAAAATAAGAAAAAAATCTTTGAAAATAATATTTTTTATTAGGAACACAATATGTTTAAAAAGAATATATATAATATGCGAAAAAGGTTAAAAATGCTATTGTACTATCAGAAATGGGTCAAAAATTTTCTACGGCACTAACAGACGTAGGGCATTTTGACCCATTTTTGATAATACAAGGGCATTTTTGACCCTTTCTGATAGTATAATGGCATAAATAGCCCCGAGTATAAACGGAGGATATGTTTGGTCCTTTTTGATAATACAAGGGTATTTTTAACCCTTTTCCCTTAATTAAATAAAGCAAGGAGAATGTGATTTTGTCATATTAGTTAGTGAATATTCATTGAGAAAGGACATAAAAATAATTTTATTTATCATTGTGTTTTTATGAAATCATAATTTGTCATGTTATAGCGTAAGTTGGTGACATCATCATTAATATCTTCATTTTTCTAAATTACAAATCCAAGACACTCAAAACTTTTTCTCTTAGGAGTAGTCTACGAGGTGAGCTTCACTCTCACGTCGACTTTATCTAATACAATACTAAATTTGCACTCAAAATATTTTATTTTGATCTTATTCAATTTGAATCCTCTAGCTTTAGAGTTTGTCTCCAAACCTCTAACCTTGTATCAACTTTGCTCCGTGCCTCAACAATTAGTATTATATTATATGCAAATAACATACGTCATTGAACCTTCACCTGATAGACCATGTCGATTTTTTCATCACCAAGGCAAATATAAAAAAGACTAAAAAACTAATACCTGGTGCAATCCCATCGTAACTAGGAAGTGTTTTGAGTCTTCTCCAATCATTCTAAAATAATATTAAGAGTCTGAAAAATATATACAATCAAAACATATCATCTATAAATAAACATTCAAGTGAAGTGTTATGATTACATCGAATTATTAACACCCATCAAATACTCTTCTGATTTATGAAAACAACATACTATCAAATAATTAATTACTAAAAAAACTTGTAATAATTTTATAAAAAGACGTGTATCAATCAAGTAGCTCATGTATACATTTTTCAAGCAACATTCAAGGAAAACTTTGCACTATCTATTGGAACTAATTATAATTAATTAATTGTATTAGTTGTATAGTTTATTACTTGGATTATTTTTATTGGTTGGGAA
>JAPFFP010000046.1:4942528-4958597 GCA_026153255.1 Solanum medicagineum
GGAGCTCTTTCCAGCTGAGTCCTTTTTATTGCTGGACCTTCAGGATGTCTAACTGAGAGGTTGATGGAGCCTATGCTCTGAACCCTGTCTATATGTATATATTTGTGTGGGCGCAAAACTACTAAAATTTCAATACATAATTAATTTTAGATCCATAATTCCAAAAGTTCAATAAGTTCAGTGTAAAAACCTCATAGATTAAACTCACTAAGTTTAAATCATGAATCTATGGGTTGGGCAGAAGTTGAGCAAGGTGAAATGGGCTGAATTAATCAACCCAAACCCCGACTTTAAAATGGGCTGAATTAATCAACCCAAAAGTTACTTGAGCTGAAATGGGTTACTTGACCCTCTGACCCTGACCCAAGACTTGAGACTCGACCCTACTCTGAGACCTAAGCCCCGACTTTGACCCGAAAACTGAGAACCTAGCCTTGACCTGGGCGAGACCTGACCTAATATTGACCCTGGCCCATGACCCAACTCAACCCAGACTTTGAGCCCGAAACATAGACTCGGGATTTGACTCCAACTCAGGACTCAACCGTAACTTGGGACCAAGACCTGGCCTCAACTCGGGATGTGAGCCCCAATCCATGTGTAAAATATAAGACATTGAGAATAACTTGTCTTTTACTCAAAGAGAACAATGGTATAAATACATGGAGAGGATAAGCTAACTGTGGTAACTAAATATTCAAATTTCTAATAATCCGCTATATTATCTATCAAAACCCTAACAATCAGCTATATTATCTACATACATTATTATATAGATTTTGTAACACTCTTCCTCAAGCTGGAACACAGATATTGATCATGCCCAGCTTGTTACAAAGATAATCAACTCGAGTTCCATGCAATGCTTTTGTAAACAAATAAGCAAGTTGTTCTCCTGTCTTCACATAGCCAATGCTGATCAAGTTCTCCTGAATCTTCTCACGTATAAAATGACAATCAACCTCAATATGTTTAGTTCTTTCATGATACACCGGATTTGAGATAGTATGAAGAGCAGTTTGATTATCACACCAGAGTTTTGCTGGGGTATGATACTTCATCCCAATTTCAGATAAAAGATGATGTATCCACATAATCTCACAAGTAAACTGTGACGCAGCTCTGTATTCAGATTTTGCACTGGACCGAGATACAACACTTGCTTCTTACTCCATGATATTAGGTTCCCTCCAACAAAAATACAATAGTCTGTAGTAGTTTGGATCCACAGCCCAATCAGCATCTAAAAAACACTCCACACGAGTATGGCCGTGATTTCAATACAACATACCAAGTCCAGGAGCTCCTTTCAAGTAACACAGGGTCTATTCCAGAGCTTCCCAATGTTTGACCATAAGTGCAGACATGAATTGGCTAACGACACTTACTGCAAAAGCAATATCCAGTCGAGTCACAATACGGTAGTTTAACTACCCAACCAACCTTCTATATCTCGATGGATCATCAAAAGGATCATCATCATCTTTCATAAGATGCACATTGGGAACCATTGAAGTACTATAGGGTTTGGTTGCTAACTTTCTGGTATCTGCAAGCATGTCAAGAATACGCTTTCTCTGAGACAGAAAAATTCCCTTCTTGCTTCTGTTTACTTCTACTCCCAAAAAAGTATTTCAACGGGCCCAAGTCTTTCATGTGAAATCTAGTACGCAAGAAGGATTTGAGAGAACAAATCCCTAATAATAACTTCCTATAATGACAATGTCATCAATATATACAACAAAGAGGATAATGCCAGATGTTGATTGCCGATAAAAGACTGAGTGAGCACATTTGCTCATTTTCAAAACCGCCCTTGATTTGCAAAACCAAGCTCGAGGACTTTGTTTCAATCCATACAAGGACTTCTTTGGATGACATACTTTTCCATACTCCCCTTGAGCAACAAGGTTGCTTCATATACACTTCTTCTTGAAGATCACCGTGAAGAAATGCATTCTTGATATCTAACTGATGTAAAGGCCCATTCCTGGAACCAGCTAGAGAAATGAACAACCTGACATAAGTTAGTTTGGCAACCGGAGAAAAGGTGTCCGAATAGTCCACCCCATAAGTCTGACCATACCATTTAACTTCGAGTCTAGCCTTAAGTCTTGCCACTGAACCATCGGGATTAACTTTAACTGTGAATACCCACTTACATCCCACTGGTTTCTTTTCACCGGGTAAATCCGCCAATCCCATGTGTGATTTTCCTCTAAAGGCATGTATTTCTCAAGCATCGCGTTAGTCCATCCAGGTTGAGTCAAAGCCTCCTTCACTGTCTTAGGTACAGTGATGGAGCCTAGGAAAGCAATCAGAGATCTAGATGTAGAGGATAAGTAATCATAGAAAACAAAATTAGCAATAGAATATGTGGATTTGCAAGTTCTTGTACCTTTTCAAAAAGCAATAGGGAGGTCAAGAATTTCCGGAGGACCAGATGGATGACGATCTGGTGATGAGGAATCTGGTCCAGGACACGTATCACTAGTCTCTTGCCTCCTCGAGTATACTTGAATAATTGCGGTTTGGCTATCATAGATGAAGTAGGTAATGAAGGCATAATACACGATTGATGATCTATAGAAAGACTAGGAGATACTGCCGAAGCACGAGTAACCTGATAGATTGACCATTCATCTTCCTCCCCTTGTTTTGTAGAGATGGGAGGTGCATAGAAAAATGGTGTAGTCTCTGAAAACGCCACATCATTGGATACCAAATATTTTCCAAGTTCAGTAGAATAACATCGATAACCTTTCTGGAGACGAGAATAGCCTAGAAAAGCACACTTTACTGCTTGGGGATCCAACTTGGTAACAGATGGCCGAAGATCTCGAACATAACATGTGCTTACAAAGACTTCTTTGGAAAAAGAACACTATAGAGCACATTACCTACAAGCGCAATAGATGACATGTGATTGATGAGAAAAAAAGTTGTAGAAACTACATCTGCCCTAAACTATTTAGGTACTTTCATTTGGAACAAAAGTGCTCGAGCTGTCTCAAGTAGATATCTATTTTTCCTCTCCGTAACTTCATTTTGAGAAGGTGTATCAACACATGAAGACTGATGAAGAATACTTTGTTGTCTCATATATGACTGAAACAATTCTAACATGTATTCTTTAGCATTGTCACTTTTTAAAATACATATTGAAGCATTGAATTGAGTTTTAATTTCAGCATAGAAGGCACAAAAATGAGCGAACACTTCAGACTGACTTTTCATAAAATAGATCCAAGTAATTCGAGAGAAATCATCTACAAAAGTGACAAAATACTTGTGTCCAGTTTTGGAAACGACCAGACATGGTCCCCAAACATCAGCGTGAACTAACTCAAAAGCCGACTCAGCCCGCTTATTAACCCTTGGACTTAATGAGTTACGATGATATTTTGCAAATCGACATCACTCACATTCTAGTAAAGAAAATCTTCTGAAACTGAGGACATAGCTTCTTTAATACAGGTAAAGTAGGAGTCCCAATCAACAATGTGCTTCAAATGGAGACACAATACTAGAGCATGCAATAAATTGAGGCTCCCATTCATCAAGGATATAAAGATCATCAAATACATGCCCTTTACCAATAATCTAATTCGTCTTAAGATCACGAAGCAAATAATAATCGGAAAAGAACGAAATGTAACAATTAAGATCTATGGTCACTTTGCTAACATAAATCAAATTAAAGGCCAACTTTGGTAAGCTTAATACTGATGACGAGGTAATAGAGGAGGTAGGTTTCACAGTCCCGAATCCAATATTGTTACACATTGATCCATCAGCTACAGTAACAAGAGCGAGTGCTTTATGTGATTGAAAATTAGAGAAATTAGGTTACCTGTCATGTGATTTGTGGCGCCGGAATCAATTACCCATCTATTTGAAGAGGTGATAAGACACATTTTATCTAACTCAGCAAGAATTTTAACTGAAGTGGATTCCTTCAGTGATTTCAGATATGGCGTGAATGTAGCAAACTTATCTACTGAAACAAGTCTTACTTCATCCCTCGTATGTGTAGTCATATTTCCTCCCTTCTTATTTAAAGACCAAATGTACCAACTATTGGAGAAACTAATAACGACCCAACATATAATATTCAAAAGGTTTCTAACACAACAGATGATACACTAAAAAATGATTAGAGGGCACCCAAGAATTTTAGATTTCAAAAATAACAGACAAGCTGGACAAAATACTGGAAGAACAGAGGAACCAGCAAGCAAACACAAATCAACAGTAATACAATCCCAAGAAGAAGCCAGCAGTTACAAACTCACCAAAATCGATACCAAATTCTCTGTCTCAGAAGCTAAGAAAAAAAAGAACCTGGACGACTGATCAATTTCTCTAAACAACAACAACAACAACCATTACCCCAATGCCTCAAAGGTTCCCACCCATTGCGGGGTAATGGGGGGGTCGGATGTACGCAGCCTGACTCTCATGTTTAAAACATAGCGCGACTGTTTCCGGATGACCCATGATGAGCGTCGAAAGTTGCATTGACTAACTGCTACTTCACAATTGAAAGAAGCGCGGACAGTTTAAAGAGTCATTTTGCTTTATTCCATCATACCCCAAAGCCAAAAGATAGTGAATCTTTGGCTCATCAATTTCTCTAAACAGTGTTTAAAAATACCATACCACATTGGGATCTGTCAACTATGATGAGACGGCTCTAGAAATCAAATCCTGAACGATTATATTGGACCACGCGAACAAGATCAGCCACTCTTTCGGGCCAATATATACAAAACAAGATTAGCCTCGAAATCGATCAAAATAAAGGTCTATGCTCTGATACCATGTAAAAGATAAGACATTGAGAATAACTTGTCTTTTACTCAAAGAGAACAATGATATAAATACATGGAGAAGATAAGCTAACTATGGTAACTAAATATTCAAATCCCTAATAATCTGCTATATTATCTATCAAGTCCCTAACAATAAGCTATATTATCTATATACATTATTATACAGATTTTGCAACACAGAAAAAATCAAAGTAAATTTTAAGAAAATCTTAAAATAGGTTATAATTGAGCAAATCAAAGTAAATCTTAGAAGGGGCTAGAATTGAGCTAGTATTGGGCTAAATTGAAGATCACTTTAAAAATGGGCTATGTTGGGTTGGGCTAAATCAACCCAATATGAAATTATCTTGTGCCCAATCCAAAATATTTGGGTGGATTGGGCGGGCCATCATTTTTTGGCCATATTTAATACCCCTATGCAGGACCATGGATGGGATTGGCCATGGGTTGGTGGAGATAGTATTTACAGGTAGGGGCATGCTTCTATAAGACTTGGTGTTTTTCTGATATTTAGGTTGTTAATATTGTTGTCTTACGCATCATCCCAGATTCAATATAACCCCATTGTGGCATTTAGGATATGGTACTCCCCATCAAGAAGCCAATCTAAGGATGATATTTGGTTGGTCAAACACATCAAGCCAGCCAACTTCCACAAACCTGTGGACCCCATTAAGTAATATGTTTTGCACATTTATAGTGGCTAGTTGATTGCATGCATATGCAAGAAGCTACTGAGTAATGAGTGCCTCCAACTTTGACAATCATTCGCGTGGTTGTGCATCCCAGCATAGACCAAAGCATGAACGCGCTCTCTCTCTTATACCATTGTTGTTGTAGGATCAATTACACTTTTCTCTCTTTCGTTGGGGACTTAAGATTATTTTAAGATCTCTTGGTGGTGCCTCTCTTGATGATTGTTGACTAAACACTGGTTTCGTGCTTCGGTTGGAGGGCTCTCTCTCCATCCATTAAGTCAAGTAAATTTGCTGTCGGAAATTTCTTCGCCGCCTATCTCATGCCATGCATCTTATTTCTCCGAATCGGTTCCTAGTGTCAATCAATCAAGACTCCCCACCAAGAGAGGAAAGTGCCTTGACTTTAGGTTAGGCCGGTTCATCATTCGTGCAATTCCCCTGAGCCTCTAGTAAGTTACAGACACAGTTCAAAAAGGTCAAATCCTTTATGATTCTATCATCTATGATTGAGTTGCGAAAACTTCTGGATAGGTATGCTACATCTAAAATGAATTCTTTCTGGTTAAAGAATCTCTTTCTAGTTGCTAGTTGCTAGTTGCTCTGGAGCAATTAGGGGATTCTCTAGAAGTCGTTGCTCCACTAAGTCTAGCCGCCCTCTAGGTACCTTTGGAAGGCAAGGAGTGTGACAACGTACATATTTTCCTTTACTCAATAGGGCCTTCTCATCAGTTGTAGGGTTTGGTGGCCCAAAAGTGACTTGGCTTCGCCATAAAGCCTCGTCTCTAAAAGCCCGGATGGCGACACGTCCCTCTCGCACTTGGGTTCCAACCCTCGCCTTGCTCTTGCGCGTGCTATGTTTCCCCTTCTACCCGACATGAATTTTTAGCTAAAATTGCTTTTCGGGAGATAGATAAAAATACAAAACTCTTAGTAAACAAAACACACATAGAATTATAGGTATAATCACGTAATCTTTTATTACTCTTTTATAATACAAAGAATCTCTAGAGTTACCTTTCTCTCAAAAAAGCTATACAGAGGATCTTAGGTTGGATAACTTATAACATAATCTGCCTTACCCAATAACAATACATACATAAGGGGGCTGCCAGTGGTAGTTACAAGGGCCAGGGGTGTGCCTGGCACATGTCAAGACTGCACAAAAAAAAGTAAAACACCTGGACGTGATCTGAAGCCACGTCCCATGAACAGATAGCCTTCAGCCTTTTAGCACAACTGTCAAACGTGCCATGCACACAGCATAACTGCTTCCTCCACCAGTAATAAGTACCAGTTAACTTTGTCCACAAGGCTAGGACAAAGGGAAAGATCACCTAGTGTTGTGGTCTCTGATGGATGAGACCTCTTGGTTCTCAACCCACTTTACTAACCACTAGGACACACCTTTGGATGCACATCTTCTGCGCATGTTGATGACAATGCCACACCCTTACCAACAGACTTTGCTTCGTATGCATCTGCCACATGACAATGGACATACCACACCCATATTGTCCCACTGGTCTGCGTGCATAACTTAGCTAGTTACATGCACTTGGCTTTGCCTATGCCCAAACTCAAGTCTGCCTTGCCATTGCCGAGGCACCTTTTCACAGTCATCTTGCCCAAGTGCCATCCAGTACACTTAGACACACAATGCCAACATTGAAAAGCTCCATGCATTGCTTCCCAAATCCACACTTGCCAATGCCAAGGGGCAATGCACAAGCCCTTTTCATTGTCTGTGCCTGGCATCCTTCATGTTCCATCTTTAGGGGCTAACACAATGCATCTGCAGCAATGGTGTTGTGCGCAAGGCACATGCAGCAGTTGTGTTAAATGGTGAAAGCTATCTGTTCATGGGATGTGTCTTCAAATCCTGGCTCTGCCACTGGCATCCCCGTTGATGTATTATTGTTGTTGGCCAAGGCAAATTATGTTGGAAACCTTCCAACTTGAGATCTTTTGCGTATTATGAGACAGTAATAAAAGGCTGGGTGATTTACCTGTAATCTGTGTGCACTTTGCTTACCAAGTTCTGAAAATAATCCCAAGTCCCAAACGAAAGAGAGAAAAGTGTAAGACTAGGTTGTTGTGTGCGAGTGTCTGCCATACAGTGTTGATTGTGAAAAATTGACCCTGTAACAGGAAGTTTCTACACTTGTAAGCATGAATAAGGCCCAAACGATTGACCTTTAAGCTAATTTTTTCGTAAACTGCGTACCTATAGAGCCTTGAGTTGCAGAGGGAACAAGTTCCGCAGAGAGATATTAAGTGCAGTGCCAGCCGTCGTAGATCCATGAGGTAGCATTTCATCAGATTTGTTAAGCTAGGATGACTCTTTCTAGTACTAAATAGGGTCAAGTTAGATGATATGTAACAAGTTAATCCTGCTTAAGAAATCCTTAATCTATGGATTTGGTAGGATCTATCTCAGGCATTATGTTTTCACTGTTCACTCCCTTTAAGAAGTTCATCTCTTCATTGTTGTTTATGTGATTCAGCTTCATAACAAAAGACGAACTGGAAAGTGCTATGAAGGAGTATGGTATGGGCGATGAGGCCACCATCAAGGAAATTATAGTAGAGGTGGATACAGACCATGTAAGTACATTCTTAAGCAATGTTTAACATTTGTATCTCTATTATGATACTGGCTTTTATGTATACTCTTTCACTTAAACAGGACGGTAGGATCAACTATGAGGAATTCTGTGCAATGATGAGGAGCGGAACACAACCCCAAGATAAACTTTTTTAGTTCCTTGAAACAGTAACCTTGCAAGCAGAGATGTTCAGCAGTCAGCACGATGTAGAGAGCTGTGCTGCAAGAAAAGATTCAGAAAAAGCAGAAGAGGTATTCTTGATGTGCTTGTTATACCTGGTATCTCCAACCTATTTTTACTGGCTTTGACTACTTTGGAAAGCAGTTGGAGTGCCAAGCATTTTGGTGTACATTGAATTTAAGCGGAATAGCTAGTAAAATTCTTATATTTATAATTTATGTTCATTCGGCCCCAAAAGGAATGCAGTATTATATTTTTGAGAAATCAAACTTCTGATTATGATTTTTTAAAAATAATTATATTATTTTCAACAAAAAGAAATTTTGGTTTATATTGCTAAGAAATCAATATTGAATATACAAGGGGAGTTAAATTTGCTGATCTTGAACACCATATCGTGCTTTCACTTTTTCGTCACAGAGGAACTAGTTTCTTTGACATGCACTGATCCAGTTGTAATTTGTGCATTCTAATTTATTTAATATTCAAAGGAATAGATTTAACCATATTATTTTGATATAATAAAATAAAGAATCCCACATCTTTTATATTTCTGAAGATGCTCAAGGTCCTGGAAATTTAAAATGAACATGTGAAGTGGATGAAAAGTGTATGTCGGCCAACACACTTAATTATTGTAAGTAGATTAGCGAAGTTCTTCAACTTCTGTATAGTGGGGAATCTTAGTAGCTCAGTTGGTTGGCTATCTGAACTTCCACCTTATTGGTGAGGGTTCGATTCCCCACGTTGTAATCCCCTCCCCATTTTCCCTTCCCCTACCCCTAATTTTAAAAAAAAAAAAACGCGCACACACACACACACTCTTCTGTATAGTTGACTAATTTGCATTCAGCATGCCTTCTATTTCTATTGTCAACCGTGGAACTGGGTTCTTTTCGTAGCCACTATACCAATTAACTTGTTATTTTGTAAAAGTGCTTCTGTTAGGCCTTTTACTGAACCTAAAGATACTGATGTTCACAGAAGCAACAATTCTCGAATGCCCGAAAGAAGAAAGTAAAAAGTACTTGTGCTGGCTTTACCTTAATTCTTTTCTTCATTGCATCAACCCTCATCAAGTTGAAATGAGAAGAAACAATATCAGCATGCATTTTTATTCTAAACTTTGTTGACTTTTGTTTGAGGAAATGATTATCCATTTTAAGTCTAAAACTTTTAAGATGGTTAAAAGATTAAAGGAGACATTCAGGTGATCAAAGAGTTAGACCAATAACTCTGAAAAGCAGGGTTAAAGCCAATGCGACATTAAGTGAGTTCTTCAAAGTAAACAATTCATCATAACTCAAAGTTAAGCTTCTCTTACATAACCCACCAGATAGACTGAAGCCTTCTGCGTCAGCTTAAGATATAGACAGATGGGTTGATGACCTTCCCGAATATTTGGTGTGCTGGCCTTACGACATTATCAACCTATAACTAGCTTATGAGTGTGTTGGTGCATATTGGTATGCCTTCTCTCATAAACTAAGAACTTGCTCAATAGATATGTATGTTGTGCCCGTACAATGTTATTTCTCAATTCTTGGAAGGAAATCCAGATTGCGATGAATTGATAATGCAAAAGTTCCATTACGTTTCTTGAACAAGATGTCCTTTTATCTAGCACCTGTCCAATAGTGTCTTTGCCTGTTAATTGTCTTCATTAAGTATTGATAGTGTCAGATGATTTCAACTTGCCTAGCTCCACTACTGCATTCGAGTTCTTGACTTGTAATAGCACACAAGATCATTATATAACGATTGAGGAAATGGGAATGGTCATAATCCAACATAAATTTGATTGAATCTGCTTCGTATCTTTATGATAAAGAGATAGCAAACACTTTTTCTATCATGGTCCATCTCCAGCATAAAGCTTACAGCCAAAAAAGTAGCAGCTGTTGAGAAACTTACAAAAGCAACTGGGAATGTAAGGAACATGGTCACTACTACTCCCATAAACTATCTTAAACTAGTCATACATGCAGACAAACAGACTCCAACTGGGGAACACCAACTTATTTCTATATTATCTCTGACCTCTCCTTACATACTCAAATGGAAAGGTATGGTACAGGTAGTAGCAAACGCAAGTTCATTGGTGGTGCTTGTTGTCAAGATTGCACTGCTTTCTGTTCTCACCCTTTGTGCCAGTGAGAGGGTTGTTCTCAGAGAGCACAGTGATGGCTCTTGCAAATTCCTTGAAGAAGTAATCTTGGCTCTTTGCCATTTTCTTTACACAGAATCTGGTCCTTTTATTTACAGCTAGTTGGGTTGACCAACATTAATCCCTTGTCCAATATGTTCATATAATAGCTGTTGTCTAGCTTCATGGAAGTGCCTCTGTCATTCTAACATACTGCACCGCCTTTGAATCAGGGATTGAACTTTGGCATTTCTTTAGAATGTGGGATACGTGTTCAGGGCTGAGCTGAGGGTCCACTTTGGGATATAAACGCTGAATCAACTTAATACACTATGGGAAGAACAAACTGTGAGCACCTGCTAGAGAAATGAGAGATAATAAGCTTAGCTTGTTTTCTCTCCGTCTCTGAATCATTGACCAGAGAATTAGGGTTTTGCGTGTTCAAGCTGTGAAGAAAAACCATCTATTAGAAATGCAAGATAAGATTACACATTATCGTTGTGCAGTTGGGCTCTTCCTATGACCTCATGCATAGAGTTAGTGCCAAACTGTCATTTTCCTTTTTTGCCAATGGTTGATCCAAGAAGTTCAAGGTATCATGGGATGTGACAATACTAATGCTTTCATTGTGCTTTAGAAGGTGTTGCTCAAGAATATTTGCTCTGCTCCTCCTGCCATCTCCCTCCTTTGAGTTTTGAGTGGTATGTAAGGCCCAATTAGCTGTGCACAGGACTGTTACATAACAGTTGGGCAAATTCAGGATAGGTTTTGTCCATTCAATTGAAACCTTGATCTCAATTTGAACTATGTACACCCCAAAAAAGAAGAAAAAAACTTAAAATAAGTGTACATATCATAAGATCGTACTCTTTGTGAACCCACTGACTCAAGATCTTAAATTCACCTCTGATACTTACAGTAGGTAACAATAGCAACAACAACAACATACCCAGTGGAGTCCCACAAGTGGGGTGTGGGGAGGGTAAAAACGTACGCAGACCTTACCACTACCTCCTAGAGATAAAGAGGCTGGTTTCGGAAAATCCTCGTCTTAAAAATCAAGCCCCATAAGTAAAATTTACAGTAGGTAACACTATGCTAAAAAATAACAAGATTAACCTACAACAACAATGACATCTCAACCAGACAAGACAAGAATATCAGCACAGGAAAAAACATCAGGGCATTCCCTTTCTACAGCTTCCTCAACTGTTTCGATGTATCTGAAGTTTCTCATGCCAAAGCTCCTGTCTGTCTCCTTCACAGTCCAGCAGCAATGAAGCATCATATGACTGCACCCACAAAACAATTAAAAATGCCAACTTCTTAAACTCTTAAATGTTCATCAACATGGAGAAAAGATAGATTGTTTGTACCTCAACAAAGCAGTCATGGAAGATAAATGGCTCTTCTTGTGTCTTGGTAGAGAAGCTTGACTTGCTCTTTGATAATATCTTCGGCTTGTGAGTATGTGTCTCTGTGATAGTCCATAACAAGCCCAGGATTATTATCTTCCACTGTTAATGCAGAGAGAGGTGAAAATAACAGCTCAGCAAAGAAGAGAGCTTTAGAAGCCATTGTTTTTACCAATGCACTCGCTGAGAGCAAAAGATCTTGATCCCCAACTACTTAAATTAGCATAAAAGCTCAAGGGGACAGCCAAAAATGAGTAAACCTTTTCTTTCCCTTTCTTCTTAGGGGTCATCTGGACATGATTCAAATCATTACTTCAAATTAGTGATCGTAATCATGTTGATTTGAACTTGAAATTTTATTTGGACATGATATTTGAATTTCTTAAGTTGTATTTTTTTATAAACGTATAAGCACCACAATTTTTGAAAACTATCAAAAATTCCCCAACTCTTATACAATCTTAACAAATGAATAAATCACGTATTAAAATACCCTAAAGTGTCGTATTTATAAATCACATATTTTTATGTTTCTTGTATAAATAAATATTGTTATTACATATTATTACAAACTTTTAAGCCTTCAGTCATCTACAATCGCTCAAAGTTGTCTGCATATTTTACTTGGACACCTCAATTCAAACTTGTACCTATTGGACACCTATACTAGTTAAAACATATGCCTATCGAACATTTTTTAGCAATCAACTAAAATTAAGAGTGTGTGTCATACGCTCACGAATGACATGGAATAATAGCTTATCAAAAGGAGACATGTTGCACTGGACCCATAATAATAACATAAAAATAAAAATATATATATTTTTAACAAAAAGAGAAAAAGAAAAGAAAAAACGCCACGCTTCTTCTTTGTCGGAACCCTCCCCCGTCGGCCACACATACACACTTCAATAACCATCTTCCCTCCATCTTTCTTCCTCCCTTTTCAAGAATATTTTTTCCACCCATCCACTTACCTCACCCATTTATTCCAATACACATCAACAACCATAGATGCCATTTTTTTCAATTTCACTCTCTTCCTCAAACGTCAATTCAAATTTATTGATATTTTTTCTTCTTATTGTATTGTGAATTCTTTAAGATTTGAATGTTTTCAACAACTTCTTTTTTTTAAAAAGAAATTAATTCGTAGTAGTCTTGCCGAAAAAATGGTGTTTCACTGGAATTATTTTTAAACCCAATTTGATTTTTAT
Source organism: Solanum medicagineum (assembly GCA_026153255.1). NCBI lineage: Eukaryota > Viridiplantae > Streptophyta > Magnoliopsida > Solanales > Solanaceae > Solanum > Solanum medicagineum. Next base: position 4,955,626 of record JAPFFP010000046.1, read on the forward strand.
TTGTCTGATGAAATTCTCTGTAGTTGGTACTTTTCTGGTGAAGGTAACGACAAGACAACTTTGGTGGTGACGGAATGATGCTAGAAAGAAAGAATGAAGGAGAATATGAAAAAGGGGTGTGGTAGGCGTCAAGACCCATAAATGGGTGTATTGGCACTTGCGTAACCTACCAACACAAGTAAATCGAAACCTGAGCAATTCAACAATAAAGCTAAAGCGGAAGAGATAAAGTCTAAATATGGACAACACTAGAATATCAAGTCTATCAAACCATCCCAAGACTGGTGTCACATATACAACCCTCTAATATTGAGTACAATAGAAGGTAAATACAAGTCTGAGTCTCAGTCCTCAAATAGAACATAAGATAAATAAAAGAGACTCCGAGAGTCTGCCAAATAGACAAGTTGCTACCTCTCGAATATCCAGGAAGCTCGGTCTGAAGATGAGGGAAGCTAACTCAGGTAGAACCGGGCTCACAACCTACACACATGTATAGAAGTAAAGGTGATACAAAAACACAGGCACTCAATAAGAGGATCTAAACAACAAGTAAAGCATATAGGACAAAATACTCCTCCCACCCCAACCTCATATCGCCGAGCTATACCTCTGTACTCAGAAAAGTCCCTGTCACATATATGTATAAGTTCGTATACAATAATCCCTTTCTACAGAAATCTCAGAATATAGCTCAAGTGTAACCATCACATAGTTATTCAAAATAACTAAATCAAATCACAATACAAGATAATATAGTATGATATGGAATGGGAATGGCATGAGATGAAATGAAATGATGAAATGCAATGTCAAGTATCATGATGCATGTCCGTTGTACGATGCACATCCGCTGATATAATCAATCTGGAACCCATGGGGACATATCTGTCCATGTACGTGCCCCGTACGTGAGGCCCGATCCGAGTATATGAATGTCTCATATCAGTGTCTTCACCATAGACGTGTCCTGATCCCTATTTTTCTTTAAGTGTTTCCGGTCACGGACGTGTGACCCAATCCCTATTTCTCTTTCAATGTTTCCTGCCATAGACGTGTGGCCCGATCTCTATTTCTCTTTCAATATTTTGTCAATGGTACTCAATCACAATGCACATAATGAACATATATGTATATATGTAATGTGATGAAGATAAGTGCAAATGAGAGTCCACATCATAATAAATACATCATCTCAAGTCAAATATCCATTCAATAAGGCATAATGACAAGTCTTTTTCAAGCCTATATCAACTTCTCTAGCCCACAAGTGAAACTCAACCATAATGTATATCCAATTCCAACAACTAGGCCAACATAACACTATCCATAATCCACATTATCATATCATATAGGGTTTCCAAAACTAAAGCACGAAACAATAATTATCAAACTCAGTAATTCACTTCCAAGTCATAGATGAAATTCACAATTTAGCAAGTACGTTCAATCAACTACAAGTATTCAATCATCTCAAGTCAAAGAAAGGAAATATAATGTTCATGTAAGCTTAACAAGGCTTACGATTCCACTTGCCTCAACTAGTAGCCAAATCAAGCAATAGCCAGAGCTTTTCCCTCAAATTCACACCTGTAATATCACAATCTACTCAAATATAGGATCATAATCATATAAGGAATCTAATGGCACTACAATCAATCAATTCGGGTGAAAAGGGCAAAATGGTCAAAATTAAAATAAAAATTCAAAGTTCTCGAATCTTAAAATTGACTTGAAAATCAGGTTCTACACGAAAAATAGAATTTGTAGGTGAAAATCCCACTAAAATAGAGTTCAAATTGAAGGAGAAATCATCATTTAAAGTTTTAAATTCATAGACTAAAAATCCCCAATCTTGGACATTCAAAATAATGAATTTCAAGACAAAACCACGATAAAAGTCATGAAAATGTTAGAAATACTTACCCAAAAGAATTCTTCAAAAACTTTCGTCAAAAATCGCACCAAAAGCTTGAAATGTTTGTAAGTGGAATAAAACATGTTGGGCTTGTGATTTTGAGAACTGAACAGTCAAACTGTACTCCGCAAATGCAAATGAAGTTTCGTGAACGCAGAGAAGGGTCTAGGAATATATCTCCGTGAACGCAGAGAAGGGTCTAGGCATATAACTCCGTGAACACGGATAGAGTTTAGCGAATGCAGAGAAGTAAGGTGTCCACCAACTAGTACTCTTGCAAATGCGGAGAAGAGATCCACCCAAACCTCTATGAACACGAAGATTCTCTCGTGAATGCGGATAAGGAAAATAGGTGCACCAAAAACTAGATATATCGGCCATAGCCAAATCTCAATACGGACCCTCGAAACTCATTTGGAACCCAAATTTCACATATCAAACATGTATCCATACCAGAAATGGCAATCTGAACTCAATGAAATAATCAGAATTCCATTTCTGGGTCTCCTCAACATGATTACCCATGCAACTCAATTAAACTAGTTTGAGACTCAAAATATCAAAACTGCCCTCGGAGACTCCAAAAATTATAACGAGATCATTTCTAGCATTAGTTTGACCATCCGAAACTACTGGAACTATCGAAATCTCAATCCCAGCTTCTGAACTCTAAATATTGACCAAAGTCAGACTTTGGCTCTAGGAATGACTAAAAATACGACTTTGGGTCCAAAACTTTATTTTAACTCCGAATTCAGTTCTGCAAGTTCTCATAAACCAGTTTCGATATTATGGAGCAAATAGAATCGATAGAATTACAATTCGACATTTCAAATTCAAAATGACTCCAAAACTCAAAATTTCTCAACTTAAGCCTTTAAAATCTCTTTCTTTTGCAAAACTCCAACTTTGACAAAGTTTTTTAAAATCGGACTATCATACTTAACCAAAGTGGACTCAAGATGACTTTCGAGAAGGACAAAACAATAATTTAATTGAAATTTCTAAAAATGACCTTCATGGTCATTACATCATCCACTACTAAAAACAATGT
>JAPFFP010000046.1:4958697-4976244 GCA_026153255.1 Solanum medicagineum
TTCCGGGGATGTTAGTTATGATCTCTTGCTATGTATTAAGACTTTCTCTTTTGACTTATGTATCAACTATGAGGGTGAGTCCGGTTGCTTTATCTTGGCCCCCGCTCTTATCTATGTAGTAAAGGTATTGTTGGAGATGTTATGTATCTACGCTATGAGCTTTAACTCTATTGACTCTTGATGTTTATGATATGGAAGTTACCCTTAGTCCCAATTTCCCTTGTTTATGTTTATTCCTTTTGTCATTCTAATTGCTTTCTTGATCAAGGATGTGTAATGATATGCTATGAGGCTTGTTTGGGGTTCCTTCGGATTCTCCATTCACCAGTCACGTCTAGGCCCTAGGCTTAGATCGTGACAAAGGTGTTATCAGGGCACTAGGTTGTTAGATCCTCGAAGTCCAACACATCGCGTTGATTAAAGTCTTATTCCTGGTTGTGTTGTCCACCAAAACTATGAGTAGGAGGCTATGAGACATTTTAGGAAATGTTTCCCTTCTTCATATTCTAAGTCGTGCTATATAGTTGAAGTAAATTTTTCCCCTAATGATTGTTCTTTTCTATGATAGATCATGCCTAATACGAGGAGAAGACGAGCCCGCACGCCCAAGGAGCAATCGGCCAATGTAGAGCTTAAGGATGCTCTCACCTTTCTTGCATAAGTAGTGGCTAATCAAGCCAACCAAGGGGCCCAAGCCCCTCATGCTCTTACATCGACCTCTCGAGTGAGAGACTTCATGAGAATAAATCCCCCACAATTCCATGGGTCAAAGGTGAGTGAGGACCCCCAAGAGTTCATTGATGAGGTTTACAAAATTTTGTCCATCATGGGTGTGAGGCCGGAGGATAAGGCGGATTTGGTGGCCTACCAACTCAAAGGGATAGCACAAATATGGTACAACCAACGGAAAGGGGAAAGGGAGTCAACTATGTGGTGCTTTGGGAGGAGTTCAAGGTGGCCTTCCTTAATCGGTTCCTCCCCCTTGAACTTAGGAAAGCTAAGTTAGTGGAACTTATGAATTTGAGACAAGGGTCTATAAGTGCGAGGGAGTATTCCCTCAAGTTTACCCTACTCTCTAAGTATGTTACGGATTTGGTGGTCGACTAAGGATCTAGGATGAACAAATTTGTGATGGGTGTTTCCGACTTGGTTAGTAAAGAATGTCAGTCTGCCATGTTAAATAGTGACACGGACTTGTCACATTTGATGACCTATGTCAAGCAAATGGAAGAGGAGAAATTTAGGAAGAGAAGGGGGCATGAGGCCAGAGGGCCGGTTTCGAGGGTAAGTTCCAAAGGAGTGGTTGATTCCATCAAGGCCAAAGATCTACTCATACATTTGATAAGAGGGTTGCAAATGATCTTCCGAGGGCCCAAGGTGTTAGGGGTGTGGCTCCTATTGAAGTGTGTCTGAAATGTGGTAAGGGTCATGGTGGCCCATGTTTGAAGAATACCGGTGCTTGTTATAATTGTGTGGAGTTGGGGCATAAGGCGATAGATTGCCCTCGAAACCACAATAAGGGCAAGGAGGTTCGTCCACAAGGTGCTAATGCGGTCCCATTGGGGAGATGTGGATGACAAGATGGTGTCCTATGGAACAACCGATTTTATACTTTGCATGAAAGGCAAGGGGTTGATGAAGTCCCCGATGTTGTTACCGCTACGTTGAAAATCTTTTACTTTGATTTGTATGCATTGATTGATCCAGGTTCCACTCTTTCTTTTGTTACCCCCTTTGTTGCCCAAAAGTTCCATGTTGACCCCGAGTTGTTGCATGAGTCATATGAGGTGTCTATTCCTATCGGTGTATCTATTGTTGCTAGGAAAGTTTATAGAAGTTGTTCTATTTGCATTTTGTAAAAAATCTTGCTTTGTGATCTTGTTGAGTTAGACATGGTTAATTTTGATATTATTCTTAGAATGGATTAGTTGCACGCATACTATACTTCTATTGATTGTAGAACCCGCAGGGTCAAGTTCCAATTTCCAAATGAACTTGTCCTTGAGTGGGAAAGTCAAGATGTGGTGGTCAAGGGTAGATTCATCTCTTGCATCCCGTAAGTTGATCTTGAGGGGGTGTCTTTACCATCTTGTAATGGTTAGGGATATGGAGTCTAAAGTCCTTCCCATAGAGTCGGTTTAGGTTGTAAAGGAGTTTCTTGATGTCTTCCCAAATGACCTTCTCGATGTTCATCCCGAAAGGGAAATAGGCTTTGGCATAGACCTCCTCCCCGATACTCAACCCATTTCTATTCCCCCCTTACCGCATGGCCCCGGCGGAGTTGAAGGAACAATTGATGGAGTTCTCGGAGAAGGGATTTATTAGACCTATCCAATCACCTTGGGGTGCTCCGGTGTTGTTTGTGAAAAAAGAAGGGTGGGTCCCTTAGGATATGTATTGACTACCGGCAACTCAATAGGGTCACCATCAAGAATAGGTATCCTCTTCCAAGGATTGATGATTTGTTTGACCAATTGCAAGAGGCTAGCCAGTTCTCTAAGATTGATCTTCGGTCCGGGTATCATCAAGTGAAAGTGAGGGAGTGTGATATTCCTAAAATGGCCTTACGGACTAGCTACGGGCATTATGAATTTGTGGTGATGTCTTTTGGGTTGACCAATACACCGGCCATCTTTATGTACCTAATCAATAGGGTCTTTAAACCCTACCTTGATTTCTTTGTTGTGGTCTTCATTGATGATATTTTGATCTATTCTCGTGGTGAGGAGGAGCATAGGGCTCATTTGAGGGTTGTGTTGTAAAGATTGAGGGAGGAGAAATTATATGCTAAATATGAAAAGTGTGAATTTTTGTTGAAGGAGGTTGCTTTCCTAGGGCATGTGGTGTCGGGGGATGGTATTAAGATGGATCTAAAGAAGATTAATGTGATTAGAAATTGGCCTAGACCATTGACCCCAGATATTAGGAGTTTCTTGGGCCTAGCGGGCTATTATCGGAGGTTTGTGAATGAGTTCTCTTCTATTGCTTCTCCTATGACAAAATTGACTCAAAAGAAGGTCAAGTTTGTGTGGTCCAATGAATGTGAAAGCAGTTTCCAATCATTGAAAGATAAGCTTGTGTCTACCCCTATATTGTCACTGCCAGATGGGCTTGAGGGACTTGTTGTGTATTGTGATGCTTCCCAGGTTGGTTTGGGTTGTGTGTTGATGCAAAATGGTAAGGTCATAGCCTATGCTTCTAGAAAACACAAAGTACATGAAAAAAGAACTACCCTTCCCACAATCTTTAGTTAGCTGCCATTGTGTTTGCATTGAAGATTTGGCGTCATCACTTGTATGGGGTGCATGTGTTCACCGATCATAAAAGCCTACAATATGTCTTCACTCAAAAGGATCTCAATTTGAGGCAAAGGAGATAGTTAGAACTTCTTAAGGACTATGATATGAGTGTGCATTCTCATCCCGGTAAGACACATGTGGTAGCGGATACTTTGACTAGGGTGTCTATGGATAGCGTAGCTCATGTTGATGGTGGTGATAAGGAGGTGGCTAGGGAGGCGCACCGATTAGCTAGATTAGGAGTTAGGTTGGAAGAGGTTAGTAATGGGGATATTGTTGTTGTTGATAGTTCTAGGTCCTCCTTGATTAATGAGGTGATAGCAAAACAAGATCTTGATCCCTTCTTATTAGAATTGAAAGCCTTGGTGAAAGAGGTCAAGGTGGAGGTTCTCTCCCAAGGGGAAGATGGTGCCCTTAGGTACCAAGGTAGGTTGTGTGTACCGTGTGTTGATGGTTTGATAGAAAACATCCTTGATAAGGCCCATAACTCTTCTTATTCTATCTACCCTGGTTCCACTAAAATGTATAGAGACTTGAAAGATGTGTATTAGTGGGGAGGCATGAAGAGGGACATTGCCAAATTCATTTCTGGTTGTCATAGTTGTCAACAAGTCAAAGCCGAACATCAAAGGTCGGGTGGCCTAATCCAAGACATTGAGATTCCTACTTGGAAGTGGGAGGTGATTAATATGGATTTTGTGGTTGGGTTGTCCAAGACTAGAAAGGGTTTTGATTCCATTTGGATTGTGATTGATAGGATGACAAAATCGGCTCACTTTCTACAGGTTAAGACCACATATGGGGCTGAAGATTATGCAAGGTTGTATATTCGTGACTTGATAAGGTTGCATGGGGTACCTTTGTCCATCATATCGGATCATGGGCACACAATTCACTTCACACTTTTGGAGGTCCTTTCAAAGGGGTCTTGGTACTAGAGTTAAGCTTTCTACGACCTTTCACCCTCAAACGGATGGCTAGGCTGAGAGAACTATCTAAACCTTTGAGGATATGCTTAGTGCATATGTGTTGGAGCTTAAAGGTAGTTGGGATGATCACCTTCCATTGATTGAGTTTGCCTACAAGAATAGTTATCATTCTTGCATCGGTATGGCTCCATTTGAGGCTCTCTATGGGAGACGTCGTAGATCACCGGTTGGTTGGTTAGGTTGGTGAGGTAGCCTTGTTAGGACCAAATCTAGTTATGGAAGCTCTTGAGAAGGTTAGGATGATTAGAGAAAGGTTGAAGACGGCCCAAAGTCGTCAAAAGTCTTATGCCGACGTAAGGAGAAGGGATCTTGAGTTCAAGGTTGGTGATTGGGTCTACTTGAAAGTGTCACCCACGAAGGTTATGGTCCGTTTTGGTAAGAAGGATAAGTTGAGCATAAGATATGTGGGTCCTTGTAGGGTGATGAGAAGGGTTGGCAAGGTAGCTTATTAGTTGGAATTGCTTAGAGAAATGGATTTGGTTCATCCGGTGTTTCATGTGTCCATGTTAGGGAAATGTGTGGGTGATCCGAATGTCATTGTACCTCTTGATGTTGTGGGTGTTGTTGAAGATAATTTAACCTCTGAAGAGGTTCCGATTCAGATCTTGGATAGGCAAGTGAAAAGATTGAGAAACAAAGAGGTCGCTTCCGTTAAGGTCCTTTGGAGGAATCAACAAGTTGAAAGTGCTACTTGGGAAGCCGAAACGGACATGCAAAAGCGATATCCTTACCTTTTACACTCCATTCAAGCCTAAGGTATTGATCTAAGTCCTTTATATGATTTCAAGTCTTAAGTTCAGCCCTCATGTCATTGCATATGTTCATGTTTAAATTGACTAAGTTCATGATGATTTTACACTTATGATGAAATTTTGAAATGATGTTTAAGTGCATTGTTGCATCTTTACGTGGACTGAAATTCATCATATTTGTATATCTCGTATACATCTCTTTGACATTCAGAGACGATGTTCCCAAGGAGGAGATATTGTAACGACCCCAAAAGTGCCTGAAAATGTGCCTCGAAAGTGCCCAGAATCGTAATTTTCATATATCTCAAAATCCGTGCATGATCCAAAAATCTGACTTCATATCTTTTTGAGGGGGTCATTTTGAGTGGAAAATGGGTCTAACCCTGATTTAGAGCAAACGATTAGCAATTTCGATTTTTCAAAAATGCAATTCCCAGTGTTGTTTCCGCGATGCGCACTGGTATATTTTTGTGTGCAGATTTTTGACTTCAGTCCAATACTTTTAAGTTTTGGACCTAAGTGTACCCAAACGTGAAAATACCTATACTTAACCATTTTTCACTATCATAGCATTCTAAACATTCCTCAATACTCATTCAAACACTTCACCAAATATTTTACTCCTAAACTCAAGTCTCAAAACCCTCTCCGGATCTAAGGATTTCCTCTCAAGCTTCAAGTCTCCATCTTCAATCTTCATCAAGTTCATCTCCAAAGCTAAGGTATGTGGGTTTCTTTCAAGGTTCCTTTCACCCATGATACCCAAGCTCTTTTTACTCAAAATTACATGATTTAAAGTTGATTTATTCATGGGTCTTATCTATTATGAAAATCACTGTACCTATGTTGGGGTTTATGAAATTGTGACTATTTGACTATGTCTAGAGCTATGAATCTAAGGTCTATTGTGAGAATTGATGAAGGATCTTGATGTATATTGTTTGAGGGTGTTACCAAGTATCTATTAATGGCTTTACACTGATTTTTCTAGAATGATTTCACTCTTGAATTACATAGTTTCACACTAGCATTACACACTCTCTAAGTATTTAATAAAATGTCCGATTATGGATTTTTGAGGAATTGAAGGTCCAATGTATGTCTTAAAAGTTGAATGACCATGTGATGATGAAATGATGATGAGATGATGATGAAATAATGATGGAATGATGATGAAAAAGAATGTATGTGTATGATGAAAGGAGTGTGTGTGTGTGTGTGTGTGTGTGTGTATGTGTGTGTGTATGTACATATATGTGTGTGTGTGTGTGTGTGTATTGTTGGGGATGATCAAGCCTAGCTCGGGGGGTTGTAGTCCCAGGTAACCTATCGAGGAGTTGGTACCTTTGTCGCCTAGCTCGAGGGGTGGTAGACCCAGTAGCCTTGTTGGGGGTTGGTACCCATCAACCTTGTTGGGAGTTGGTACCCATCAACCTTGATGGGGGGTTTGTACTCTGTCAACCTCGGTGGGGGGTTTGTACTCTATCAACCTCGGTGGGGGTTTTGTAATCCATCAACCTCATGAAGGGGTTCGTACCTCATGTGCCTATCCACAGGGGTGGTAGGCCTTGGCTTTCACTATAATGGTCACTCCTTACACTCGTATTATGATATATATAAGCATGATTTTACTTCAAGGATCATTCATACATGTCATATTGTTAATATGCTATTCATTGCTTATGATTATGCGTTTTGCCTATGTTGTCTACCTCTTATTGCATTGCATCCTATATACTTAGCACATTCAAACGTACTAACGCATACTCTATGCCTACATGATATCACCATGTAGGAACTGGTGTACCGTTTGATCATCCTCCTGCTCCACGTGGCTAGTACGACTTCTATCAAGCTTGTTGGTAAGTCCTCCATTCCGGGGACGTTACTTATGATCTCTTGCTATGTATTAAGACTTTCTCTTTTGACTTATGTATCGACTATGAGGGTGAGTCCGGTTGCTTTGTCTTGGCCCCCGCTCTTATCTATGTAGTAGAGGTATTGTTGGAGATGTTATGTATCTATGTTATGAGCTTTAACTCTATTGACTCTTGATGTTTATGATATGGAAGTTACCCTTAGTCCCAATTTCCCTTGTTTATGTTTATTCCTTTTGTCATTCTAATTGCTTTCTCGACCAAGGATGTGTAATGATATGCTATGAGGTTTGTTTGGGGTTCCTTCGGGTTCCCATTCGCCAGTCACATCTAGGTCCTAGGCTTGGATCGTGAGACTATCTTTAGCAAAGTTGTTCAGATAACACTAATTGATGGCATACCTTGGTTATCACTGTTTTGTCAATGGAATTTTTTCCTTTTGTTTGTCATCTAAAATAAGTTTCTAATTTTGTTGGTTATTAATGGTTGGTGCATTTTACAAAGATGTTCACTGATTGCATTCACAGATAGTGTCTTGCCTTAGATGGTTGTCAAGTTGACCTCTTAGTTGAGTAAAAATTACATATCAATGAGAAATTGAAAAGACAACATATTGATCAAGCCATTTTCAGTCTCAACAATCATTTGGCTTATTTTCTTGGTTAGATTTGATTTTCTATTAGTTGTTATACTATACCCCAACCAGTAAAAATAGTGTTCTAAAGAATAATTTCTAAATTTTCTTTAGAAATTTCTAAATATTAGTTGTTATACTATACAGCAACCAGTAAAAATAGTGTTCTAAATATTACTTTCTAACAACTTTATATGAAATAATTTCTAAAAATTTTGTGTGACTTTGTATCTTCCTTGTTTTTAGTATTTGGTATTATAATCTAGTTATTATAATTAATTAAAATTAATATTTAATAAGTAATGGCATAAGGCCAAATAAGTAATGACGTAGGGGCAAAAGGGTAATTCAACTTTCAACCTAGGACCTTCTCACTTTTAGTTATATTTATTGTTTATCATATTTAAATAATTATTATGACCACTAATGTTTCATTCGAATTGCTAGGGCCACGTCCAGAATTTGTATAATTAAGCTTCTAATTATATAAATTGAAATTTTTATTTATATAAATTTAGAATTTTCTAATTGTATAAATACGAACTTTGTATATTTTTATCTTAGCTTGTATATAGTAATCATATTGATACATTTGATTTGTATATATGTCTTGAAAACTTTCAAAATATATAAATACAAAATTTGTATATACAAACCTTATGTGTATGTTGTCAACGAATTATATAAATGGATTTGTATATTGATAGGGAATAATATACGATTACATAATGCAATTATCTAAATTGTAACTAATTTAGTTATTAAATTTTTAGACTAAATTATTTATGAAAATTCTACGCTTAAAAAAAAAATTACTACCTTCGTCAATATATTGGACATGTTTTGCTCTATGGGTTTCTAACAAAAAGTAGGCTCGAGTGTCGAGCTAGCTGAGCTTTCTAAAGTACCGAGTCGAGCCGAGTGTGAATCAACTTTTTAATATTTAATTATGTGTAGTGCTACGTTATTAGAAAATTAAATTTATGATAAATTGGTTTGAAGATTATATAAGCATTACTCCCATTGTCCTATTTTAATTAAATTTGTGATGTAATGCATACATATTAAGAAAAATGTTATTTTCACTATTGTCCTTTGTAAAATCATAATATGTAGTGTAATCTATCTCTTAAAAAATATAAAAGTTTAATAAATGAAAGGGCAAATATAGAAAAAGTTTCAAATATTCACCTGGCACTTTAAACAATTCAAATATTTTGAACATTAAAAAAAGTCTCAAAAATTCAATTTATTTGGGACGAGGGGAGTACTAGTTTAAATTGATCATTGCATTCAACTAAATTGAATTATTTACAATATTGATTTAAATTAGAACTCAATTCAAATGACGTTAACTATTATTGAACATAAAATAGAATTTTCAAAAAAACATAAGATAAAAAAATAGAGCAACAACAAATTTAAAACAACTGTTGAATGTTATATTCCTTTGATTTGAATTTTTAAATTTAAAATATTAAATTACATTTATTAACACCCATAAAAATATCTTAACTAACAATGTGGATAACAAATTAACTTCATCGAAGTAATTAAACAGGTACAAAATTGATGTGAGATGCATTTATACGTCTATTAACCATGTTTCACCCACATTTATGCCTTGTTCCAAAAGTAAACATGCTAAATACTCTTAACTATTGCTCATTCTTGCATTTTACAACTAATTGATGTGCTATGCTGATTTGCAAGTAAGAACCTCAAGGAAGATAAGTGTGGAAGACAAGCGGACCCTCGCAGTGTGACCGTGGGCACGAGGGTTTATTGAGACATCAATTCCTAAGTGTAACAAATATTTTAGTGTAATGATCTCCCAGATCATTTTTATTTTAGTGCTTTCTTTTTCTCGTTTAGAGCTTTTCTATAGTACTATCAAGTCATTTATGATTTGGTGGCACTAAAGTTCGGTTGTCTGGTTATTTATTTGAATTTTGTGCAGCTTTTTAGGCCCTCAAAACTTGAAAAATTGAACTTTGGTAAAAAAATATAGATAAACTGCGTCAAAATAAAATTATGACAAACAACTGGCTCCAAAACGGTCATTTTAGGCTAGTTGCATGGTCAGCTTGATTTTTGAGTTTTTTTATACGAGTTTGTGTCATTTGAAATTTTAGCCTTTAAGTTATAGCATGCATAAGTTTGACTCTGATCAATATTCTAGAAAATTATGTCAAAATAAAAATTTTATCAGTATGATTAGCTCTGAAACATCGACTTTGGAAATTTTAAAACTTAAAAAAAAAGAAAATCAATTGGTGCAGGTCCCATTTTCCCTTCACGTTCGTAGGCAAAGTGGTTCATGGAAGCTGGATGACTAGCCCTCCGTGTTTCGAGGGGCCTTGCCGCACTTGTGAATTTTGGCGGAGTTAGCCTCCATATTCGCGGGGTGAGGGTCGCGTTCGTAGAGCTCTGGGAGTTTGACCCTCCACATTCGTGAGCCATCTTGGCCGTATTTGTGGAGTACATCTTTCTTCAGTCTTTTTTTAAGAAGACATACACAATCAGCCTTAGAGGCACACTTCAAAATATTATAACTTCTTCAATTTAGCTTTGTTTTTAGTAATTCAAAAGCTTATTGTCTGGAACTATTGTGGCTACGTGGGTTCGTAACTAGAGGATGTTGGAAATCATCGAATTAAGGTAATTTTAAGCTAGAAGTGATCGCCAAACTTGAATTCTTAGCTTAATTTTGGGAATTTATTGCATGTTTGGTTTTGAGTTGTTTTGACCTCCTACTTGTATTTCATTTTGGAACACAAGTTTGGAGAACTATTATGAACATCTTCACATAGTCATTTGAGTTTTTTGGTGATCACATCCGAACTACACCTCTCAATTAAGGTATTAGTGGTCGTTGTTCAAATATAGAACCTAATAATGGTTAGGGTCGATTTCATGAGGAATAAGGTCTAGACTTGGAATAATTAAAAACGATTGGAATGAATTAATCAACTATTTCCGAAAGAGTTTTTTTGATAAAATGCAATGAATAAACTTAAACTAGAATCAAACAGTCAAGTGCAAGTGTTGTGAAATCAGTGAGAGAAGAGTGAGGTATTGTGTTCCCCATGAATTCGTAACTTAGTGTAGCCAGATAATCGTAACATTTTCTAGTGTGTAGTATGCAGAACTAGTAAGTTATGCTCATCTAACCCTTTGATCCATGTGTGAGGCAAATTTCACCATGTGATTTGATCCATCCCCGAGGTGTTGCATTAGTAACCCTTACCTTGTCCCAATACAGCCATCCCTTGATCTGTTCAGGTTGATTAGACGAGTGTAATCACGTCGAATCCTATTATTTTATCTCTTTTCCTATTCATTACTCCCTTGATCCAACAAGTAAGAATTAAGTGAGTTCTAACGTTGGCCACCATTAAAAAAATCAAAACAAAGAGATATAATACATGCATGCACGCTTTCCAAGGATTACAAATTATCCGATTTTTACTTGTTTAGTTCTTCATGATTCCCATAACCTAGTTGTGAAATTTAGCTATTCATATTTGTTATAGATGAAAGAATCATGTTAGTTTTGAAATATCTCATTTTTAATTAAATTTTGTTTATACTTAAATAATTTGATATAAATTCAAAATTATGGAATATATAAATAAGTTGGTGGTACATGTGACTTGCATAAGAGAATATTTTTCTTTTATAACTTTTTAATTTTAATTGTTTATGTAATAATTTTAAGATTATACAACAACAACAATAATAACATAGCCAGTGAAATTCCACAAGTGAGGCCTGGGGAGGGTAGAACCTACGCAGATCTTACCACTACCTCATAGAAATAAAAAGGTTCTTTCCTGGGAACCCTCATCTCAACACGCATAAGCAGAAAAAAACTAGATATGACAAAAAGAAAGGAAAGGAAACAGAAAGAACGACTAATAATGAAAAACACATGACAGTATGTAAATATGAGAAAGCTAACACATATACGACAGATAATGACAACACTTGACATAAAAACACGACTACTTCTGTTACTCTACTATACCCCAAGACCAGACTTCCACCTAACCCTATAAACAAAATCAGTCTACTATTCTAATTCGCGATCTCCACTCCTTTGTATTTAAGGTCATGTCCTCGGTGAGATCAAGTTTTATCATATCTTGTCTGATCACCTCCCCCAATGCCAATTTTAAGATTATAAAATTAAAAAATAATTATTTTATATATTTTAAATTTAAAATCCATAAATTTAAAATTACTTTTTACTTTTTAAAAACTTTATTGTGTAAATAAGCAAATTGAAACGATAGGCTAAAGTTGCTGCGTACCTAACACTTCAGGATGTCAAGTTCAAATAATTACTCATCACGCGCAGAGTAATGCATACGCACAAACGTCAACGGCTCAAATGATTTGATATAACAAGGCTTTTTTTAAAAAATAATAATAATAATAATAATAATAATATTATGATCTAATAAATTATAATTTTTATATAACAAATATAAATTAAAAATAAAATAAACATTTTAAAAATTAAATTATTATTAAATATAAAACATTGTCATTCTCGGGAGTATAGTATTTTAGATACTCCTTATCTTTTTTTCCTCAAATATTTCCAGTTAGCAAGTTGGACTCAAACACTTTTCTCACAAAAACTATGGAATCGGAAGCTTCATCGTGAGTAAACACCAACTTTTTTCACAACTTTATTAGAATTTTATTTCACTTGACTCATGATGCCTGCAGGTTTGAGTCTAGTGAGACGCTGGCAGCTTTTGTGGCATCGACGCCGTTGCTGGAGGAGTCATGGAAGGTTTGTGGCGTCGCAGATGCATCGGTGGAGAGCAATTTTGCGGTGATTCGAGTTGGTGGGACAGCATATGTGGGCTTCTCCGGTGTAAAATTGGGCGCCGGAGTCGATCAAAGTTGCCGGAATTTAGTTCCGCTTCCCGATGAGTTATTCTGTACGTTGTGCGTGGATGGGGCGGATCCGGCAATGGTCCATGCCGGATTATTAAATCTTTTTCTATCAGTTTATACGGATAATTTATTCCGTGATCAGGTTAGTTTACTTATCTCTATTTCCCTTACCGTATTATATTGGGATTTCATTTTCTAGTTAAAAAAAAATGGAATCTTCTATTTATCTTTTTCGGCATATAAACGAACATTTATTCCCCTCTCTTTATTTTGTCTGAAAAATAAAAACGGAAAATAATCGAGCATATCATTAGCTCTCAAAAACTTACGTTTCTTTTTTTCCAAATTCAGGTCGTACCATTTAATTTTGCATAAATTTTTGCTTTTAAAAATCGTGATCCAACATGAGTGCGGGAATTAAACAACAACAACAATATGCCCTAGTGAAATTTCACAGTTGGGTTTTGAGGGGATAAAATGTATACTACTCATATAGATAAAGAGACTGTCTCCGGAAACTCTCGTCTCAAAAATCAAGCTCCATAAGTAGAAAACACTAGATATGGAAAAAATGAAAAGGAAAAAAAAATGACTAATAACGAAACGTAAATGATAGTATGTAAATACGATAAAATTAACAAATTAACAAATATAAGACTGATAATGACAATACATGATATAAAGACACGACTAGCCCTACTAATCTACTATAACACAAGGTCAGATATTAACTTATCTCTACTAGTCAATTAGCCTACTACCCTAATACGCGACATTTACTCCTTTCTATATAAAGTCATGTCTTCGGTGATATAAAGTTTCGTCATATCTTGTCCTCAGTGAGATGAATTACGGGGAATTGAGTAACTATTTTCTACTTCGTGTCAATTTTACTTGGTATATTAGACTTAGAACACTCATCAAAAAATAAAATAATTGACATAATTATTTTATCGTATTATTCCTATTAATTGATGTTTAATATTAAGCCTTCAAAAAAAATTTAAAAATAAATAGTTAATATTAAGGATAAACTATAAAAAAAAAATACTTTTTGATATATTGAAAGTGATAAGCAAAAATAAACTTTTATTTTTAAAATAATAGATAAGAATAAAAATAAACAAAGGAAGTATGAAAAAAATTCTAATAAGTAATAATTTACTTAATATGAACTGGGGAGTATATTTTATTTACTTTCATGTACTTCTTCCATTTCATTTTTATTGTCATAATTTTTATTTTTAAAATCAAATAACATAAATTTTGACTAATATTTAAGATATATTTTTTTTATTATATTAATACGAAGAAAAGAATTAATTAAATCTCCATGGGTGTCTGTGTTTTTTTAAAGAAGAATCCTACCCCTACTTGTGAATGAAACATTGACACATAAAAGATGAGATGAATCTGTTATTTTAGTTTTCTACTTCTTAATGAATTGTGTGGAGTTGCATACACATGAAAATCGTAACATAGTTTTTGCCTTATTGGTGGGGGTTCAATTCTCCTTCCCATTTTTCTTTCCCCATTCCTATTTTTTTTTTTAAATATATATATATATATATATATATATAATGGTATATCCTATAAAATAATTTGGCGTGAAAATTATTTATATTCTCGAACTTTATTTAATTTTAAAAATCAAACTCCCTCTTAATTTTGAGAAATAACTATTCTTCCCCATTTTTTCTTATTAACTTTTTAAAATGTCTATTCTACCCTTATATTACTTTTTTTTTTATACTTCTTTTAGAATCATAATTTTTTTCTTCTTAAATCTATGTAACAAATATTTTATTAAAATATATTAATCTCATCCAAAAAAAGAAAAGTAAAAAGTATTGATCGAGTGTATATAATTTAATGTCATTCTATAATCCAAACTAATGAACAAAATAAAAGACAATGTTATCAATTCTAACGCAATCTATAATGTGATAACCTTACTAAAATATTTTGATGCAAGTAATAAATCGTAATTAAAAAAGTTGAAGATATTCATAATAATTTCTTTAAAAGGTTCTCTAGTTATATTGAAAAGTAAATTTTAAATTATAAATAAGAAAATATTTCATTAATGATAATTAATACAATCCAACATAGATCGTGGAAAATAATTGAATAAGAAATAGACATAATTACATAAATGCCGCCTCTTAATTTGTTTTCAATTGTCATATACGCCCTCCAACTTTGGGCATGCATAAGTAAACATTAATTTATTTAGAAAGTTGAACAAATAAACACACGTGTTCTATATGACAGTTTGTGTGAGATACAATCAAACTGCTATATTATGTCATGTGGAAAATATATCATGTTACGTATAGGACATGTATATCTATTTATTCAACTTTATACAAATTTAAATGCTTCATGTGCTCACCCGTAAGTTGGAGGGAATAGATGTCACATAATCCAGTCATTCATACATAAAATGTATGAAATATTAAGATAAGAATCATTAAAAAATATACATATGATTTTGCGACAAATTTTTAGCTTAAATAAAATATATAAATGTAAATAATATAAACAAATGGAAGATTGAAAAAGGTAAGGGCCTAACATAGGAAAAAGGGGCGAGAATGCTTGTTTCTGAGCAAGCAAGCTAATGCTAAGATTTTTTCCATATGCATTTATTGATATTGTGGATTAAAACGTGAGTTAAAATATTTTCCTTTTCTCATAAATTACTTGGAAAATATAAGCTACTGTTATGTGCAGATGGTAGAAGTAATGAGCAGGAGCAAGTCAATAGTGATAACTGGACACTCAATTGGAGGAGCAGTTGCATCCCTCTTAACTCTTTGGCTTCTCTGCCGCCTGCAAACTATTACCTCCATCATTTGCATTACTTTTGGCTCTCCAATGCTTGGCAATGACTCCCTCTCCAGAGCCATTCTTCAACAAAGATGGCCTGGACATTTTTGCCATCTTGTTTCACACCATGACATTCTCCCAAGACTCTTCTTTGCCCCATCATCTTCTTTCCACCAAAACAAGACTCACCTTTTACTTGTCTTGGATTCTCTTCGACTTGCATCAAAAGGTGAATCTAAGACTTCATTTTGTCCCTCTGGGAGCTACTTGTTCTGCACAAACAAGGGTGCAGTTTGTGTCGATAATGGGATGCTTGTCATTAAATTGCTCTACTTGACGTTACTCAATGGCTCACAAAGTTCTATCCTTGAGGATCGTCTTGGATATGCTGATTTCATTCGGAAACTCCATTGGCAATTTATAGAGAATAGAAGCCTCATGGGAGGCAATATACCCAACTCGAGTTATGAAGCAGGGCTAACAGTGGCGCTGGAGTCACTTGGAGTAGCTTCTCATGTAAAGTCATCAAGCTTTCTTATTAACTGCCTTCATATACCTACTAATTTTCATCAAGAGAGAACAATATTGGATACTCGTACCTTGCTCCAAAGGGATCAATTACTTTTTTCACCTCGATATCTGATTACCTTCTTCTTGTTTGTGTTTCTTGCTATTTCTTTTGAAAACAGTCTCAGAGCTAGGCTAATGATTTTTGCTTCTTCGACAAACAGGAATCGAATTCAGAAGATGCCAAGGAAGCCCTGAAAAAGGCAAAAAAGTTGGGTCGAACTCGCAACCTCAACAGTGCAAACCTTGCAGTTGGTTTATCCAAAATCAACCCATTCAGAGCACAAATAGAGTGGTACAAAGAATCTTGTGACAAATCTAGTGATCAAATGGGATATTATGATTCATTCAAGCAAAGAGGTGCCTCGAAAAGAGACTTTAAGGTGAATATGAACAGGATCAAACTTGCTCAGTTTTGGGATTCTTTGATCAACAAGTTGGAAGCTAATGAACTTCCCTATGATTTTCATAAACGTGCAAAGTGGGTAAATGCTTCTCAGTTCTACAAACTCCTTGTCGAGCCACTTGATATTGCAGAGTACTACGGGAGTGGGATGCATCGAGTGAAAGGCCACTACATGCAGCATGGAAGGGAGAGAAGGTACAAGATTTTCGATAAGTGGTGGGAAACTGAGAATCATCCAACTGCAAGGAGCCGGTTTGCGAGTTCAACACAAGATTCATGCTTTTGGGCTCATGTTGAGGAGGCAAGAGACATGCTTACTAAGGTCAGAGCTGAGGGTGATGCAAGACAGCTTATCAAGATGTTGGAAGATATCGCTAAGTTTGATCAATATGCTAAGAAATTGATTGAAAATAAGGAGGTTTCAGCAGATGTTTTGGCAAAAAACTCAAGCTACACTAAGTTTATAGAGGAGTGGAAGGAACTCCAATCTCAATTACAGCTGTTCCAGCCTCAGTTTCCTTCAATTGATCTGTAAGACAGAAAATAGCTTGAGGATTGTTGGTCTATCAATCTCTCTATATATCGCAATAATGAAGCTACCTGTTACTATTTCTCAAGAAAAACATATATGAATGATGATAACCAGATGATCTACTCCAATAATCAATTGTATACTGATTGAGTTATTGATGTGAAAACAAAAAGATTTTTGTTTTTCATGTCAGCTTAATTAAGGTGGCATTTTAATTTGAGATAATGATAAGGTTTGTAGGATTCACTCGATAATATTGATGAAAATCCATAGTTTTTATTTTTTAATTAGTTTACATATTCACGCGATGTGCAAATAATATTATTTTTAATTATGATATTTGTTCAAACGTGTTAAATTATATTACTTGCAAAAGTCCAGCTATCATATAGTACTTTCCCAATAAAATGGACTCCCATTTGTTCCCCCTCCCCGACACCCCATCCCCTTTCTCCGTAACTAATTTTATATTAATAGAGACAACGATATATGTGATTATCAAATCATTTTTATATTCATATTTTTTTAGTTATATTTTTAACTATTTAAAATTAATTAAATTATTAATATTAAATTTCTTAGCTTGTTACTTGACTTGATATAATTATCAAATATTTTTATTATGATTTTATTTATTCATGAATTATGAATGTTTATTTAATTATTCGGATATCTTCAATTTAAATTTTATGGTCAATAATATATATATATATATATATATATATATATATTTTTCTAAGCACTT
>JAPFFP010000046.1:4994663-5010661 GCA_026153255.1 Solanum medicagineum
CATTTTGCTTTATTCCATCATACTCCAAGGCCAAAAAATAGTCAATCTTTGGCTCCATCCGAGATTGATGGAAAATTCATCGTAAACATAAGATAATAAAAATTAACAATGACGTAAAGAAATGTGAAAAATAAATCTCAAAACCACAAAAATCTAGATAGTAAGTAAATCAAGTCAACACACAAATAAACATAAATACATCTCAACTTTGCCTAACATGCCTTTAATATCTCAAGTGGGGGCAGAGACAAGCCCTATCTCATCCAAAGTCAAGAAATGAAATCAAATTATAAACATAAAATTTCAAATGGCTTGTTCATGTAACACAAGGATTCACCAAGTCAAGTGAACTCTAAAACTCTATCTAGCCACGAGTAGGGTAAGAATGATTGTCAGATCCTATATTATACCATCGAAGTTTAGACTTTAATAATAAGATTGCAATTTTAATAATTTTGTCTAAATTGTTTCTTGTTTATTTTATAAAAAAAGAGATCAATTATATATTATACTGATAGAGTATCAATATACTGAATCGAATATCACATGGAACTAAGTTCAATCCTATATGATACCATTATGATATCATATACCGATTGAATCAATTGTTTTTTTTATTTAGTTTTTAAAGAAAAGATTGATATTATATGATACCAATTTGGTGTCAATATACTAATGGAGTATTACCGATGATTAAGCTAAGTTCTATATAATATTGTTATAATATCATATATTGATGGACATGCTGATGTAATGCGCAAAATAAGAAAAGAGAAAGTAGGATAGGTGGGTAAATAATCTAGGTTGAATCCATTTTTTATAAATAATTTTACAATTAGGTTCATTTTATGGAAAAAGTACACAAAATAAACCTAATTTGAAATTATTTACCCTTAATAGACCCAATCTAAACTATTTGCCCTTAATGGACTTATTACCCAAACTATTTACCTTTCTACCCACTTAGTCTTTTTATTTCGCGTGCTGACGTCATGCTGACGTTAGCATCAATACTATGACATATACTTTGACGGGATATATATACCATAGCGGTATCATATAGAATGAGCTCGGTCCTTTACGATACTCTGGTGGTATATTGGTACCCAATTGGTATATATGATTTCTTAAAAAATAAATAAATAAGAAACAATAAAAAAATTATTACACTCTAAATTAGTAAAAAATATATTCATTATATACTCTGTCGGTATATTTATACCATATCGATATCATATAGGATTGAGCTTAATTATCTGTGATACCCTGTTGATATATGTATACCCTATTGGTGTATCATACAAGAAAGTGCTAATGTCAGCACGCAAATTTTAATATTAGGGGGGGTAAAATTTTAATAATATAGGGTACAAAATGTAAAGAGATATATGAATGTGAATAGTTTGCTTTAAAGGGGTATAAATTTAGTTTTCCCTCATTTTATATAGTTTATTACATGTGTGTCAAATAACTACTTAGATCCATCAACAAGGTTGCCAAGCCCATATTCATTTTTTATGGGCCGGATTAGAAATCAAACAAATGAAGCCCAAATTGAACTGCTTTCTTTCTTTTTTCTTTTTTTGCTTCCCAAACCCTCCTCTGCTCTTTACCCTTTTCTCTCTGTTTCTACTATAAACTCCCCTTCTGTTTTCTTTGTCAGTGACTGAGAAGAAGAGAAATCAAAGGAGAGAAGAAACTCCATGGCGGATGTGGTACAATTCAAGCTGGAGCGTATGCTCCCTGAACTGGATGACCTTGAAAAACGCGGTCTATTTAGCCGCCAGGAAATAGCGGAAATAGTGAAACAGCGTCGGAAATTTGAGTACAGGCTGAAGAGACCTAGCCCATTGAAGCAGGATTTTGTAGCATACATTGACTACGAGAAAAGTCTCGATTCTTTACGACTTCTACGTAAGAAAGCTCAGATGAAAAAAACAGGCGATAGAAAGTTGAAAAAGTCAGTTTCAGATTATGCTGGAGTTTCCAGGATAATTGAGATTTATCGGCTTGCCACTACCAGGTTTAAGGGAGATATAGAGCTTTGGTTTCAGTATTTGGAGTTCTGTAGGGAGCGAAGGAACGGGCGAATGAAGAAGGTGGGATTACCTTTTGCAGAAACTTGCTTATTTGGAAGCTCAAATTTTTTTGTTTTATCCTTAAATTAGTTATTATTCCATAAGCCAGACATTTAGAGAGTTCCTAAATTGTCTTGAAAATGTGCATAATTCTTTACTATTGGAATGACAGAACAAAGTTATTAGAGAGCAAACAAATTCTAAAACATTGGAAATAGAAAAGCTTAAGATGAAATAATGAGTACTCCATAATGGAAGGGCGGTAAATTTTTCTTTTATTATGTTGAACTGTCTTTGATAAAAACTTCCATTTGTCAAGCATTGAGGGTTGTCGATAGCGTATTAGTTTTGCAGCTTCTGCAAGCGAGCCAGTTTGATAAATTCATTTTCTACATAAAAGTCCCATGCTGAAAGCTTTTAATGTGTATTTTGAATGTAGTCATGTTTTCTTGGGATTTAATTTCTTAATTATTGGTTCTCTTAACTGGATTATGCACTTGCATATGATCATTTGCAACATGGTCAAATGGAAAAATCTATCTGGATTCTGGTGTTAATTTCCCTCCTATATTTGTGAATTCCAATGGTGCAGTGTTCTCTGAAAATCGATAGGTTGTTTGTTTGACTGAAAAAGAACTTTGAAAGCTTGTTCTGCATAAAAGCGCATTTGAATTCTCTTGATAATTAAAACTTTCTAGAGTCTATTTGGGTACATGGTTGTGGAGAAAGGTGAAAAAATTAAGTGAATGGCTAACCAAGGCTCTTTACTACATGCTAGATGTATATTTAATCAGATTAAAAGTTGCCAATGGCTCAAATAGGATTTGGAGCATGGGAATGTCTTAACTTGGAAGGCATTCTTTGTGTCAAATCATTACAATGTTGAGAAACTGTGCTCTCGGGTGCCTTATAACTGTCCTCACGTCTGTTATTCTTCAATAGGCCCTTGCGCAGGCAATCAGGTTTCATCCTAAGGTGCCTGGAGTATGGATATATGCTGCAGCTTGGGAATTTGATAACAACTTAAATGCGGCTGCTGCTCGGGCCCTAATGCATAGCGGCTTGAGAGCATGTCCAACTTCTGAGGATCTGTGGGTAGAATATCTACGAATGGAGCTTACGTACCTAAATAAATTAAAGGCCCGCAAAGTTGTGCTTGGAGAGGATGAGGGAGCACTGGCTCGTTCTGGCAAGAATGCTAAAGAGGAACAGTGGAGAAGTGAGAACAAGGAATTATTTATTGTCCTTGATGATAAAAGCGATGAGGATAAATTATCCAACCTTCATGATGGAGACTCAAAGGAGAAATTAGATTTATTTTGGGAACAAGGTTTAAGTGTCCTTCAGACAGTTTACAGTGGTTCTATTAAAGCCCTTCCTTCCAGTTTCAGTTTAAGAACAAAGTTTCTTGAGATACTAGAAGCAACAGATTTAGGTCATTCAGAAGATATGCGAAATGAAATACTTGCTGATATGAAACGGGACTTTTCGAAAGAACCAAAATATTGGGATTGGCTTGCAAGACAGGAAGTGATTGATCTTAATAATCCAGAGACTACTGAAGCAATCACAGCTGATCAGTTGAGCAGAGCAATTCAGGTAACTCTAAACCTTAAGTTGATCCACATGTTCGATATTGATGTTATAATCTAATCCTTGTATTGCCTGTCTAGTGTGATACTTTCTGGATCTTTCATGTCTAATATCACGTGAAAAGGACATATGTTTGCTAGAAACTTAGGCTAGCTATTTTGAAATGAAGTTTCTTAATTCCTTCGTCCTTGGTCATTGTTTGCTCCAATTCTCCTGTCTAAGGAAAACTGGCATAAATTCTGGAATTATCCCGTCTGAGTATCCACTTAGTGTGGTTGGAAGATAGTTCCTTCATGTGCAACAGAGTGTGCTATTTGAACTTTACTGTTCCAGTGGCTAAATCAGATGACATATAGCAAAAGTCTTTGGTTGCACATGAAATGTTACGACGCTTGTGCTTCACTGTTTGAGATCTTCCTTTCCTTTAGTTTTATGATTTGGTTCACTCTTGCAGTGCACTGGTACTAAACCACTCTTTTTTCAAAATATTGTGTATAATTTCCTTCGTTCATTAGCAGGTGCAGGAAACTGTATATTCTTGAGTGACAAATTCTGATACTCTTTTTGTGGGTTTTGAGGGGGTTGGAGATTTCATCATCTGCAGTTCTTTTATGGTTCATATCTGTACCCTACTGACAAGGCTATCTGCATCGGTTCTGTAGGTTTATGAGGAGGGTTTAAAAATTTTGCCTTCAGCCTCTATGTTTGATTGTTATGCAAAGTTCTTGATGGATGTCATCAATTTCAAAAGTCAGGGAAGTCAATCTTCTGAGCACTTCAGTGCAGCTAGTCATGCTATGGATCCTATTTCACATCTCCTGGCAGTATATGAAAAGGCTGAAACCATGGGGTGCATCACAGAAGATCTTGCTTGTCAGCATGTTTCTTTTTTACTGCAACTTGGGAAAGCAGATGAAGCTAAGGCTTTGGTGGAGAAATTGTGTTCTGGAAAATTTTCAGAAGCAGTGCAGCTATGGGCTTTATGGTTCTCAATAGAAATAAAATTTATCCGGAAGAACTGTACTCCAAATAAGTCAGCTCTGTCTTCCATCTTTGAACCCCTGAGAAATGTTCTGTTGAAACTTTCCATATCAGAAGCAGAAACTATATGGCTTATGGTAGGCAAAGCTTAAACCTTTTCCTGTTTAGAGTCTGTCATGCATTATAAGATGGTGATAGAAATTGTATTGCTTCTTCTGATTTAGATGTGATATATGATATCTTGCTTTCCAGTTGCATATATCAACATTTCTTCTGCTATTTCATTTTTGGTGTAAAGGAAAAAATTATGTAGATGAAGCTCAATCTTACTAGATATTATAGAATACTTGTAAGCTGACCAAGGATGCATCTTTTGCTTCTTGTGAACATGTAAATTCACTATCTTTGTACTGATGATTGATATACTGTTTCTTTAATAAAAGCTAACTTCTGCTAGTTGAATAGATTCCTTCTGTGAGTATTGAGGCTTGATACAATTGTACATATAACATGCAAGTCTGGGCGGTGCTTATATTTCAGCAGATTCCATTGCACATTATGTTGAGTATGTTAGAGATGTATCAGTGGTTGAAACATGCGCATGTCTACACCATTTCACTGTCATTTGTGTTCTGTTTTTCTTTTTCTATTTGCTTTTTTATTTTTTCAGAATGGGAAAGCATCCATTCAGGGCTTCATGTGATTACATATATAATGCTAGTCTTAGCAGTGTTTGTATGTTGGCAATCCTCATTGAGTTCAGTGCATGTTATCATATTAGAGATATACAAGTAAATGATAGATGCATGAGGCGACCAAGTTTTACTGTTGTTTGTGTATGTTTTTGGCATGGAGTAGCATTCATCAATAGTGCGGGATTTGGCCTTGTCTATGTGAAACTAAACTAAATATTCGGCAAACAGTAATATCTTTTGCAGTAGTTGTTGGGATGGAAGCTCTATCTGAGCCAAAATAAAATTTTAAAAAAAAGGACCTCTTGGAGCCAGTTCCGTGTATTTTGATCAAGCACA
Organism: Solanum medicagineum; assembly: GCA_026153255.1. Lineage (NCBI taxonomy): Eukaryota > Viridiplantae > Streptophyta > Magnoliopsida > Solanales > Solanaceae > Solanum > Solanum medicagineum. The sequence goes on from JAPFFP010000046.1 coordinate 5,000,347, forward strand.
AGAATCTTCTTTGTTTATCATTTTAATTTTTCTTTTGAGTAATATTGTTACTTGCCATTCCGTCTGATTTCCTTCTATGCTTTAGTTTTATTAGTGTCGAATGAGTGGGATATTTATAAGCTTGAACTTCATAGATCCATTTACTATAAAAAATTCTTAAGATCCAAATACATTACATATTATGCAGGCACTCAAATATTTCTCCACTCATAAGAAGTTCTTTGACAAGTTGGTGGAGACTTCTATGACTTTACTGGCCAAAGATGGTGGAAGTGATGATGGTTTTTCCCTCTCTACTACCATCGTCAATTTTGTTCTGCAAAGGGATGGACTTGGGAGTGCTAGGGAGTTGTATAAGAGGTATGCTACTGTTGATTGGTTATTGTCATGTATATTTAATGCAAACATCTATGTTTGATAAACTGTTCTGTAATAGTGAATGTGTACTTCTATGTTAACCTGAAGAAAACTTGTTTAAGACCATCGTAAAAATATGGTGACATCTATTAGCCCCTTTTTTAAGGTTCAGGGAACACAGCCTACAAAATGAACCCGCTTCCAACTGCATCACTTTACGAATAAATCATCGTCCTTCACTATTGCATTAGCTAATCAATTGTTTTCTGAAGTTGGCTTAGGTATTTAGGTACCATGTTAGTTCACTTGCTTATTAGTATTTAAAAGGTCAACCTGGTTCCTTCTTAGTGCAACTCTTGCTTGATATTAGATTGTTTAAAATTCAGGGACTTCCAGGAAGGTTTTTTTTTTTTTTTTTTCAGTCTTTAGATGTTGTTGTCCAGTATTATTTAACCAAAATTTCTTCCGACATGTGGAATCAAATTTAGGGGTGCTGAGATGCTAGATGATGTTTCATTTGTTCTTTAAAGAGCAATAGATACCTGTTGACAGACATTGGATGGCCTTGTGCAGATTTCTTGCTTTACCGCATCCAGGACTTTCTTTATATAGGAACTGCATTGAGCTGGAATTGAACCTTGCGTCTAGTGGAGATAAGATTAGTCCGGGAAATGTCCGAAAACTGTTTGAAACTGCACTTACAACTTATGATCAAGATGTCAAATTGTGGCAAGACTATTATAATATGGAAGTCAAGGTACGTGATGTTTCCTTCTCCTTTGGCGAGCACATTATTTTCCTCACTAAAACAAATAGCAGGAAGTGTTCAAAGATATGCTGGGAGTTGGAGGAAAAAGGTGTGCGCTGTTTCAACTCCAATTGTAAACCTAAAATAAACAAATGTCTTCTCTCTTACAAATTAACCTTTTAAATGATCACACACCTTGACATGGTATAAGGGCACATGAGTTCCATGTCTTATTGTTAACGCATAGTTATTTCCAATTGGTTCATGATAAAGGGATCATGCCAGCACGTAAGCGTGCATGATGAACATAAATTAAAAAAAAATGCTAATGTTCTCTCTAGTATTTTATATTTTAGATATATTTTTAGAAAATACTAATGCTCTCTCTAATCTCCTCAACTCTAAAGTTGTATTTGCTGCTATTGATTATGTTTCACTTTGTGGAGATTTATGTTACTCGTGGTCATGGACTATGGATAAATGAGTAGGCATCTAGTGCTGATTCTCTTTTTAACTACTGTTCAGATGGGAACATCAGAAACTGCAGCAGCAGTTCACTGGCGAGCACGGAAAACCCTCAAGAAGAGTATTTCCCTTCTACCCTCACTGGATATGTGATCAATCTCTGAATGTGGGAATACCATCAAAACTTGACTTGGAAATACTTTGAGCAATGTGATGCACCATCTCTTACTGCCGATCTTTATCTACATCATTAACTTGCAGTATTGGTTCTCTTTTGATGACATGCTTTAGGAACTTATGTGATCCTGAGTTACCGTTAAAGGAGCCTTGCTATCTTCTTACTCAAGATCTTGACAGCAACTGTGATATAAAGCTTTTAGGAGACCTGTTATCATCCTTGTTCCGATTTTCTTGACCTCTGAAACTACTTGGAAACGACAAAATTTGTAGATGAGTGTACCTTTAGCTTTGTGTGTCAAACAGACGATCTACCATTTTTATCAAGAAGGCCTTTTAGCAGGAATTGAAGGCATCTTACTGAATTTTGTTGTGTACGTTGAGTTCATGTCTGAATTTTTTGTATAGTTGCAATACTCTAGAATTTCAGCTTTTCTGATTGCATTTTGCACCCTAATATATGCAATTTAGATCTTATCCTATTGATTTTAGTGATTGGCAGGAAATGATCTTGTATGAGGTAAATATAAATTGAATAGGAAAAAGGAACTTTCAGGTTTTTTATGCTTTGTGATAAATTTTTTTTTATAAAGGAGGACACAAAACTAAAAACCGGTTGTTATAAAGAAATCTTGTGTGCGCATAGTTTAGGATTTAGCCTGAGCCAAAAATATAGTAAATTGATTCTAGTACCGTTGGAATTGCCCCTTTGAAGACACTAACCTAGTCTTGAAATTTTTACCAACAAAGATATGACCTAACAGCTGGAGAGCTATAACACCCAATTGAACTTGCTTGTCTCCTTAAGACTCTTTCCTTTTGTTCAAAGTTGAGTTGTAGTTTCTTAATTTATGCGTTAACTAAAATTTTCAAGAATCCATGGAATCGTATTGCCAAAGACGAGATTTTCTCATCTCCATTACAAATCACAAGGACCAGATTCTTTATAAACACTTTATTCTTGTATTTCTAATTTATATATTTAGTAACAACAGATAATTTATAGTCACACGAATACCTATTACTTGTTTTAGACTACACATTTTAAAAGTCTTTCGTTTTTTCTTAAATTCTGTGTCAAGTCAAACAATATCATATAAATTAGAATGATAAAAATAAAATTATATTTGTCAATTCAACATAGCTCCTCAATAATAAAAGTAAAACTGCCAAGGCACAGTTATAGACTTGTGCTACAAATTCACTAACAAAACGTGCAAAACGAACACCATGTTTGAAACCAAAAGTACTAAGGCTGCTGCTTTGACACATAAAGAAATAATATTCTTTAGGATGATTTCTCTTGCTACACTAATTTTATCAATCAAGAACTGGACAAAGTGTTTTTAGTTTTGTATTTGAATAAATACTTGTATTAACAATTCAATATTTTCCAACCTTTAGGCTTTAGCTTGTACTATTTATATCCATTAAAAAAATTACAATACGAAAAAATAAGCTGCTTATTCTCAATTCACCAACCATACTATTTTCTACGAAAACTCTTATTCTGTAAGATCTTTCAAAAAGAAAAATAAATAAATAATTATCATGTCAACATAGAACAATATATGTACAATTTTTTCTAGTGCAGTGTGTCCAAAATAGAATTCAAACGTACTACGTAATTCCACTTTTTCTAATATTATTGCACCAAGCGACTGAGTTGAATCCAAATTAAGTTTACTACAATATCGAATTGAGGTTATAGTACAAAATATCAAGCTAAAATCAATTGAGCTTTTTAAAAATATAATAGAGCTCGAATTAAATCAAGTTTTAATCTATTTTTTATTATTTAGTTATGTACCTAATCATTCCATTAGAAAAGTGGTAATTGCATTCAATTGTGTTGAATTATATATATACACACACAGTAAGAGTCATCCAAACAACAAGTTCTCATTTCCATCTTGTGGAAATTAGTAATGCTTGGAATAGCGGTAACCGATATTTACAAAGGCGTCTTTGGGGTGAATCCCAAGGCTAATATTTCTAGGCTCGAATTGAAGACATAGACTCATAGGGTGTATAACCTAGAGTTTGGAGGCGTAATTCGGGGCATACAAGTGTAATTCCGCGTGTAAAAATGTATGCCTTGAATGTTAATTTTAATTTTTATTATTTTAAAAATACTTTTGATATAAATTATAATTTTTATTATTGGTGTAATGATATGTGTATTTTATGTTATCATATTTTTTATTATTGATGTAATGATATTTATATTTTATGTTGTCATACTTTTATCATTGGCGTGTGATGATATATATAGTTTATGCTATTATATTTTTCAAATTATAGTGATTTCTTAAATATGTAAATAAATAAAATCACCCTCATAGAAAAATGACAATGTCATAAATAATTTTAAAAAAAATCATGCATGAAATTGATAGGATAAGAATTTCATAGCACTATGTTTCTGATGCAACTTTATCCACCGTTTATCATTACTCTTATACTTTTTATCTTCTCCTTTTCTAAAATATACAATCAATAATTAATGCAAATATTAGTTGAATGTGAGAAGGTCGTCCGATAGGTGTGGGATGGATGATGATTTCATTTTAGAGATTATCTCGCTTGTTTATTTTTTTTATTGTTACCTTTCTCAAATAATAATTATAAATATTTTTTCTTTTATTGATGATTTATTTATATTTATTTGTAGAATTATTAAAAATTTTACTTTTGCTTATTTTCTTAATAATAAAATTGTAAAATTGAAAAAACTTAAGATATATGCCCCCAGATCCATAAAATTGTAAAATTGAAGAAAATTGAAGAGTGTGGAGTGGTAGTAATGGGGCCTAATGGGGGTGGGGTAAGAGGTGTAGAGTGGTAGGAATGAGGGCTATTAGGGTGAAAGTGAAGATCAGAGGCGTTTGAAGGTGGCAAGAACAGAATCAATGTGAAATATTGTGGACTATTTTTTTCTCTAATTTTATCAGAAAAAAAATATTTTTCCTAAAATGAATTTTGTTTAACTAGTCAAGCATTTAAAAATACTTTTCCACATACAGAAGTCACCCTATTTTAGTAGTAATAAAAGTAGTATTTTCAATTGGATCACCCAAAATGAATTATACTTGGAAGCTAGTGTATAGACATTATTTCAACAATTAAGTTGTTTAGGTACAAGTTAGATATGGCAGATGCTTCCTAAGAAATTTGAGAGAAGGGTGACAAAAAAAATTCCCAATTAGAAAAACGTGATAGCTTGACCAAGGTCAGGTCAAATGTTCTACTAATTAAGGGTTTAGGTTAAATAGGGGGTGATTTACAATTTTTAAAAATTTTAATCTCTTTTTTGTGGGACCACGAGTGTACTTTCAAATCAAAAGTCATTCATCTCCTTTTTCAAAGTAAAACAAAAAATCTAACGGAACAGAACTCTTCTTCTTTACATCTTCATCTTCTTCTTCATCTTCAAGGCCTTCATCACCTTCTCCTTCATTCGTCCTGTGCTTTGCTCGTCGTCGTTGTTTTTGTCTCTGTCTCCATCTCCGTCTCCATCTCTTGTTGTTGTTATTACTAAGGTAAAAGAGAATACTTCTCTATAGTTAGGATTTTGAGATTTCTCCATAGTTAGGGTTTTGATATAAAAAGAAAAAGAAGAATATGCATGTGTTTCTTTCTTCAAATATTTCATAGATTGTTTTGTATTTTTCACTTTTCACTCACTCTAATAATATTGTATTCATTACTGTAGTGGTGTTGACATTGATGAATGAAAATCGATTGAACTTGAGCAATTTAAGCAACTCTTAAACAACTGCTTAAGTAGTTGTAGTTGTATTCATTATTGTGGTGGGCGTTGTGTCGGTGATGAATGAAAATCGACTGAACTTAATAGTTGCAACCTTTGCACCAACTTAAGCAACTCTTAAGCAACTGCACATGTAGTTGTACTTGTATTTATTACTGTGGTGGTGTTGACATTGATGAATGAAAATCGACTGAACTTGAGCAATTTAAGAAACTCTTTAACAACTGCTTAAGTAGTTGTAGTTGTATTCATTATTGTGGAGGTGGTCTGAAGATGATGAATGAAAATCGACTGCATTTAATAGTTGCAACCTTTGCGGCAACGTAAGCAACTCTTAAGCAATTGCACAAGTAGTTGTACTTGTATTCATTACTATGGTGGTGTTGTGACAGTGATAAATGAAAATCGACTGAACTTAATGAAGTTGTTGTAGAAAAATCATTTAGTTGCTTAATAAGTCCCAATAATTGAAGTGCTTGATAAAACAACTGCTAAACTTGCAACCTTAAGATGTTGTAGTAATTTAAATTAAGGTAGCAATCTAAGAAATTAAAAGTACAACAACTTAAGCATTTGCTTAAGAGTTGCTGAAAATAATTTTAGCAAGTGGACAACCTTCAACAACAATTATTACACTTGCTTAAAAATATTTTAGCAACTATGATATCTGATTTAGCAATTGTTATAGTTGCTGAACAAAATTCTCAATAACTGAGTTATATGATTTAACAATTGTTGAAGTTGTTGAAATTCTTTTTAGCAAATTATTGAGTAATTTAGCAGCTATACTTTTAATTTCTTAAATTGCTACGTTAAGTTGTTGTAATAACTTCAGTTATTGATGCATCTTAAATCATTTGCATTTACTGTAGCTTGTTTTTCTATTTTATTGAAGAATTAGTTATGTTAATTTAGTTTTATTTCATCTGTGTAGATAAAACGGCTCGAACAAAAAGATAAAAGTGTTTCAAGCAAACCTGTTCGTAAATCTAGCAGACTTAATCCACAATCCCAAGTAGAAGTAGAAAAAGTAACGGAAGATGTCACAATGTTATATGAGGATCAGATAGTCTCAACTCCTAGATAAACAAACGAGGGGTCTAAGGCTCAACAACAATTGTCAAGGAATAAAGCTGGTTCATCTTCAAAACAAGAAGGAGAAATAGAAGAAAATATATGTGACAAAGTCAATTCAACTTCAAAACAAGCAAGCAAATCAGACAATATCTCTTCTGCTCCCACTGTTGACTTCCCTGCTAATAGTCCTCCTTCAAGAGATGGTGGTATTAAAATCATTAAACTTTCAAATTATGATTTTGCAGACATACTTGGACAATCACGAAGTTGATTTAAAAGGTGATATTATTATTCGATCGGGTTTGAGAAAATCTTTTGTTGATTTTAGAAAGATTCTGGTGGCACAAAAGTTGGAAAGATATTTTCGATCTACTATATTTGGAAATTATTTAGGCATATCTGAGGAAAAAATTTCAATGTTTCCTATGAGCCTAGTTTATCAACTTCTTTGGCGAAGAATTATTTGTGATGGAAAAAACATGATTTTGATCAATTATTGTGGCATGCCAATTTGTTTCGGCATGAAAGAATTTACAATCATGACAGGCTTAAATAGTCATAATACTCTTAGTGTTGCTGATCTGTTAGAGAAATCATTAAGAAGTTCTAATTCTAAGATTGTTGAAAGGAACAAGAAATTGCGTGAGTTAACCACAAAAAGTTTCAAAGAGAAGGATTTAATGCCCTTCTAAAATCTGAGAAGGTTGAGAAAAATTGCAAGAAGTCACTGTGCTTACTTTGGTTCGTGCATACTATTCTTTGTGCACACGATAAAAGCACATTAATTTAAGATGACTGGATTGAACTTTGCGCTCATCTTAAAGCATTTTGTGCCTATTCATGGAGCCTGAAAGCTTCACACTCACTATTAAATATCTGTTGAAGGGAAAGCAACTAATCTTTATGGCCTTCCTTGGACTTTCATGGTAAAATTTATTCCTTGTTCTTTGTTCTTTGTTCAATATTTTTTCATCTTTTTATGTTGGTTCATAATTGTGATCTGTGATGATATTATTTTACATAGGCTTGGGCATTTGAAGCTATTCCCTAACTTCGGCGTTTGTTTAAAAATTTATCGGATGAAGAAACTTGTTCGAGAATTCTTAGATGGCTAAATGCGAGGAAAAGTAATTCTGTTAAAATTGATGATTTGTTTGATCCCCCGTCTGACTCAGTGAGACTTCTCATTCTGCAATTGTTATACTTATCTTCAGTAATTGTTATAGCTATTTTTTTGTGTGCATAGATTGTGTATTCGTGGATAGCTCCTTCAACCACTGAGATGGAGATGAAATGTATTACTGAATTTGTTCCATTGGAAGAAGACAAGATAGATCTCAAGCTTGAAAAGCTTCGAAAAGATTTGGTTGGAGCATCGGCTATTAAAAGAAACTTATCTGGGGTTGAAAGAGAGTTTGATGTTAGTGTTGCGAATGATGCTGCAACAACATTCAAACATTATTTTTTATATTGATGGTGATGTTGGTACTGGTGATGTTGGTGAAGTTGTTGGTGTTTCTAGTGTTGGTGGTGGTGGTACTGTTGCTGAAGTTGTTGGTGTTTCTGGTGTTGGTGGTAGTGGTACTATTGATGATGGTGTTAATGATGCTATTGGTGCAGATTCTAGGGTTCTTTCATGTGCTTGTGGATGTAAAAATATGTCTGAACAAATGGCTAAGTTGATTGCCAGGATGGACACTATAGATGCATATGTCATGACATTGATGTCCAAAAGAAGAATCTCAAAACCTCACACTCGTGTTGGTGTAAAAAGGAGGAGAGCTTAGATTTCTAAGGCAATATCAGGTGCCAAAAAAAGGGCAGTCAACACTTCAAAGAGCTCCAACAGTAGGGTAAATTGTTGAAAATTATCCTGACTTGTATCTTCTTGCTGGACAAAGATAACTTTTCTTTTATGTTTTTTTGAATGGTAGTTTGATGTTGAATTTTACATTTCTTTTATGTATTTTTGAATGCTGGTTTAATGCTGAACTTTTATGTTATTCTATATATTTTTAGTTGATTATATAATATGTCAGTGTTGAATTCTTGTTGTTCAGAATTGATATAATAATTTTTGTAGTTGTTAAAAAAATTAGCATGTAGAATGTGTAACTTAACAATCGTTGTAATTGTTGAAATTAACTTTAGCAAGTAAATAGCCTCAAACAACTATTGTTGAAATTGCTTAAAAATATATTAGCAAGTAGTAGGTCTGATTTAGTAAATATTGTAGTTGCTAAAAAAATATTAGCAAATAGAATGTGTAATTTAATAATTGTTATAATTGCTTAAAAAATATATTAACAAGTAGTAGGTCTGATTTAACAATTGTTGTAATTGCTAAAAGAAAAATTAGCAAGTAAAATGTGTAAATTAACAATTGTTGTAATTTTTTAAACTAATTTTAGCAAGTCAATATTCTCCGACAATAATTGTTGCAGTTTCTTAAAAATATATTAGCAAGTAGTAGATCTAATTTAACAATTGTTATAGTTGCTAAAAAAATTAGCAAGTAGAATGTGTAAATTAACAATTGTTGTAATTGTTGAAACTAATTTTAACAATTGTTGTAGTTTTATTCCCCTGTATCTATTCCCTCCATTCATTCACTGACAATAACGAAGGAAGTCATAAGATGAAGGTTGAATTTGAAAAACAGATTACATGACCTTACCTAAAACCCCAAAAGAAATAAGCTTCTGCGCTGCTACAAGAGGAGGAAACCATGAAGACCACAGTAGTATCATCTGTGAGAAGACAAAGAGAAGTAAGAATAATGAAGAGGTGCAGGACAAAATCAGAAGTAAGTATTAACAAAATACATTTTATTTACTGACGCTTAAATAATGACAAGATGAAAGATCCATATCAGTTAGTGGATGAACAGTGCTGCAAAAGAAGAGAAGAAGAAGAAGAGTAATCCAAAAGATAACTCTTACTCTTGCCATGGCTTTGATTGATGGACAGTATGACCGAAATGGTGGTGGAGAAAAGCAAAGGTCCTTTCTTAATATTAATGCATTGCAGGTGGGCTGGATTCTTGGATGGGCTTTGGCTAGGTTTAACAATTTTAATTTTTTAATTATTTATTTATTTTGCAAAATAAAATGAGCGTTGAGGTAAATAAATTTATTTTGAAAAAAAAACTTAGAAAGTAGTAGATCTAAACAATTAGTTTAACAATTGTTGTAATTGCTGAAAATAATTTTAGCAAGTAGATAACCTTCAATGACAATTGTTGCATTAGCTTACAAATATTTTAGCAAGTAAGATGTCTAATTTAACAATTGTTGAAGTTGCTGAGAAAATTTCCCAACAAATGAGTTGTCTGATTTAACGATTGTTCACGTTGCTGAAGAAAATTCTCAGCAAATGAATTGTCTAATTTAACAATTGTTAAAGTTGCTGAAGAAATTTTCAGCAAGTGAATTGTCTAATTTAACAATTGTTGAGGTTGCTGAAGAAATTTCTCAGTAAGTGAGCTGTCTGATTTAGCAATTGTTGCAGTTGCTGAAGAAAAATCTCAGCAAGTGAGTTGTCTGATTTAACAATTGTTGAAGTTGCTAAGGAAAATTCTCAACAAGTGAGTTGCTGATTTAACAATTGCTTAAGTTGTTGAGAAATGTTTTAACAAATTATTTGTTAGAACTCGTAAGTCCTTAATTGGTTCAATTTGATAAAGTTTGGGACCAAATGTAAATTTTATTCTAAGTTTA
>JAPFFP010000046.1:5010761-5058846 GCA_026153255.1 Solanum medicagineum
GATTTTGTACAGTTACGTAGTTATTTCTTCGTAACAGACAATGAATCGATCAATTAACCGTGTAATCAATATTAATTAATTAATTTAATTTCTAATTATTATCTAAATCATATTAAATTGTAAATAAAGTAATTTTAAAATTTTATGACGCTTAAAATTTATTTTAGTGATAATATTGTCTAGTTACGTAGTAATTTCTTTGTTAGAGACAATGACTCGATCATTTAACTGCGTAATCAACATTAATTGAGTAATTTAATTTCTAATTATTATATAAGACATATCAAATGATAAATAAAGTAATTTTAAAATATTATACCCCTTAAATTTATTTTAGTGGTGATTACGAAGTAATTTATTCGTAACAGACAACAAATCGATTAATTAATCGCGTAATCAATATTAATTGATTAATTTAATTTCTAATGATTATCTAAATCATATTAAATTATAAATAAAGTAATTTTTAAAATATTATGACACTTAAATTTATTTCACTACCGATTTTGTACAGTTACGTAATAATTTCTTTGTAACAGACAATGAATCGATCAATTAACCGTGTAATCAACATTAATTGGTTAATTTCATTTCTAATTATTATCTAAATTATATTAAATGATAAATAAAGTAATTTTAGAATATTATGACACTTAAAAATTTATTTGGGTGGTAATTACGAAGTAATTTATCCGTAACACACAATAAATCGATCAATTAATCGTGTAATTAATATTAATTGAGTAATTTATTTTCTAATTATTATCTAAGACATATTAAATGATAAAAAAGTAATTTTAAAATATTATGCCCCCTAAATTTATTTTAGTGGAGATTATGCAGTAATTTATTCGTAATATACAATAAATTGATTAATTAATCGCGTAATCAACATTAATTGAGTAATTTAATCTCTAATTATTATCCAAACCATATTAAATTGTAAATAAAGTTATTTTAAAATTTTATGGCACTTAAAATTTATTTTGGTGGCAATTTTGTCTAGTTTTGTAGTAATTTCTTCGTAACAGATAATGAATCGATCAATTAACCGTGTAATCAACATTAATTGAGTAATTTAAATTCTAATTATTATCTAAGCCATATTAAATGATAAATAAAGTAATTTTAAAATATCATGTCACTTACATTTATTTTAGTGGTGATTTTGTACAGTTACATAGTAATTTCTTCATAACAGACATTGAATCGATCAATTAACCGCGTAATCAACATTAATTGAGTAATTTTTAAATTCTAATTATTATCTAAGCCATATTAAATGATAAATAAAATAATTTTAAAATATTATGCCCCTTAAACTTATTTTAGTGGCGGTTATGCAATAATTTATTCGTAACACACAATAAATTAATTAATTAATCGTGTAATCAACATTAATTGAGTAATTTAATTTATAATTATTATCCAAACCATATTAAATTGTAAATCAAGTAATTTTAAGATATTATGGCACTTAAAAAAAAATTTGGTGGTGATTACGTAGTAATTTGTTCGTAACACACAATAAATCGATCAATTGACCGCGTAATCAACATTAATTGAGTGAAACAGTTGCTGATTAAAATGTCTTACTGGTTGAAGATTTATTCAACATTACTTCTGTCAATTTTTTGAAAACTGAAGCATTCAATAACAATATTTGTTCAACATTAATATTAAAAAAAATTAAGAAATATTTACAAACAATAAATACTAATCAAGATTTCAAATCACTTCGCTTCGAGCATGTTGTTTTTTATGTCCACTCCTTTTGCATATGCAACATTATTTTTCTTTGTTGGGAATGTCTGCTTATCTTGAGCATGACTAGATTGTGATGATAGTGTGTTTTCCGTTTCCGATGTATTGCTGACAACTTCAAGAGTAGGAGTAGGAGTCGAAATATTGTGTGCATCGACATTTTCTTTATCTGAAAAATCCATGTCCGGTGAATCACATTCATCATTTAATATGTGTTGATTTTGACAGTTTTTGGTCAATTTTTAAACTATGAATACCCTTAAAATGGGTCTACTTTCATCTTCCAAATAAGTACGCAAACTTATTTGATTTTTTATCTTAAATGGAGCGGCCCTATGTTTTTCACCGCCGCTATGCATGTAGGTGATGATGAGATCTTCCAATTCACAATTTAGTTCACAATAGGATATGATTTTCTTTGCAAAATCTTCATACCTGACATCTCGGTCCACAATCATTGCTATTGTCTCTATCATTTCTTTACTTTTTCAACGCCAAATATAATAATTATTGGACTCGACCTATTCACCATTGCAATCAACTCCTATTGTTATTTTATTTATCATTGATAGTGGAGATCTGTACCTATATTATGATTTAAAAGGAAACTGATCATAATTTTAAACACATGCAGTAACTAATTTAACAATTGTTGAATATAATTCAACAATTGTTAAAACACATTCAGTAACTCATTGAACAATTGTTGAAACACATTCAACAATTGTTAAAGATACACATTCAGTAACTCATTTTTCAGTAACTCATTTAACAATTGTTGAAACACATTCAACTTCGACAATGGTTAAAGATACACATTCAATAGATCATTTTTCAACAACTCATTGGACAATTGTTGAAACACAGTACATTTAATAATTGTTAAAACACTTTCAGTAACTCAATTAACAATTGTTAAAACACTTTCGTAACTCATTTAACAATTGTTAAAATACTTTGAGTAACTCATTTAACAATTGTTGAAACACATTTAACAATTGTTAGAACACTTTCAATAACTCATTTAACAATTATTGAAACACGTTTAACAATTGTTAAAACACATTCCAGTAACTCATTTAACAATTGTTGAAACACATTTAACAATTGTTAAAACACTTTCAGTAACTTATTTAACAATTGTTGAATCATTCAACAATTGTTAAAACGAATTTTACTAGAATAATAGATAAAACCCAGATGAGCAATACACACAAAACAATGATATTAACAACAAAAATGATCGAAAATCACGTTACAAGCAATGCCCATTGATAAAACAATGAGATTTAATAGCAAATCGATAAAATTACAAAAAATTTCACAATTCAAAGAAAAATCGAAAAAAAAAATAGAGGTACTGCCAACCTTTTCTTCTTTCTGCTTTCCAACGCAATAACCACAAGAAACAAACAATAATAATAAGGAGGAGGAAGAGGAAGAAGAAGAAGAAAAGAAGAAAATGGCGCAAACGTTCGTTTCGTTTGTTGGAGACACTTTTTTGTTTAAAAAAATATATTAGGGTTAATAGAGTTGGGTCAAAATGTAAAAAAAAACTTGAGGACTTGTTGAAAAAATAGTCAAATCTCATTAATTATTAACCAAAAAATTATCATCTACCTCCAATAATTAAAATTCTTATACTTTTTTCAACTTTCCAAATTATTTTATCACCCTTAATTAACTTGCTCATGTTTCCTCTTCACCATATGCTTATCTTACATCACATAACTTTCTTCTTCTTCTTTTTTTTTTTTAACAAAAAAGAAAAACTTACACTATTTCCTGTTGTAAGTAGTAACAAATTTCCAGAAGAAAAATAAAAATATTTTGAAAAAGATAAAAGTTTGTATGTAGAAGCATTAAACCGTGTGAAATTATATCATTGACATTCCCAAGGCATAAATCTATCACAAAATTAAGGTAATAAATACTCCAACCGACCAACCTCTTATCCTCCGTTCACTTGACATTCTCCTTAATATTTTATGTAATAATAACTTAAAGATAAAAATAACACAGAAAAAAAATAATTATAACATACTAGTAAAAAATAATATTACAAGTATTTTTTCCTATTTGTTGCTAAACCTGACTGTCAATGAAAAAAGGAATTCATTTTTAATAATGTTGCTTCAGAGTTAAATTATGGGTATCTCAACTATTTTTTTATGAAAGTATTTACAAAAATGTTCTTTTTTGTTTTTAATCTCTTGGAGAATTAGACAAGAGGCAAAGGGGTAACAACAATTCTAACTTCAGTACCACAAGTTTGAATCCATTTAAAATTTAACTATTGTTGAACAATTGGACATTTTCTTAACAATGTGAACACAAAATTGAACAAATGAAATTTTCTACAATTTGATATAATTTTATTCCAAACTCGAACAAACAAGCAAATTGCTTATTTTAGGAATTTAATTTCTTTCGAGTCATAAAAAGCATGCAATCATACTTACATGTATAAAGAATTTAAATTCTCTTATTTTATATAATATTAGAGACCATTTAGGTTGAAGTAGGTGGCGTACGTCAACAAGGATATTTTATAATTTTTATAAAAATTGTGGGATCCATGTAAGCTATATCTTTTTATTTTTAAATTCATATTATTTAGTTATAACTTTATCATTTTGAATGTTAATATTTGTGTAAATTTTATACTAGCTACTTTGAGTAAAAAATTAAGGTCGATGAAGAAAATATTTTAATTGTGGACATCTCAAATCTCTTCACATAGATTTGCGGGAAAAAGAATGAGATAATTTACTATTCTCTTCATCACATGTTAACTTAATTTTTGGGGATTTTTTTTTGTTGTTCAAAATAGTTAAATTGTTCATTGTTCAAAGTTTAAAGATGAATGTTTGAATTTTTTTTTTTCATATTTGTCTTTTCATTTATTGAAATTTTTCTTTTTTTTTTTGTTTCTCTCTTTATTGTTCAAAGAAGAAGTAGTATTATTAAGTGTATACGCAGAAAGAAAAGATATAAACATAGTGGTTGTCTAACGTAGAATATTTTCTACGAAATAAATTATACTATTTGCAAAGTTCAAATTGATGATTTCATAAATGATAATAATAAAAAACATGATTTAAATTATGTGTTGCAAATTAAGTTAATATGATACAGGAAGTACCACACAAATTTATATACAAAATTTGTTTTAAAATTATTTAATATTAATATCAATAATAATCATCAAGTGCTTATTTTAAACCACTTAAAACAAAATGCACAGCACAAGACCAAAATTGCATTTGCGAAACGTTGAGGGACCTCATTGTAATTAAGAGTTGTATACAAAAATGCAATTGGAGATACAAAAACGTCTTGAAATCATACTCAACATCACTCGATCGCTCTGAAATCTCATCGAATAGAATTATGATTCAGTTACTTTTTGCTTTGATTTTTGCTGAAATGGCACTAATCGTGATGTTCGTTTTCAAGACGCCATTGAGGAAGCTTGTTATAATGGGGCTTGATCGGGTGAAGAGAGGAAGAGGCCCAATCATCGTGAAAACAGTTGCTGGTACTGTCTTTGTGGTTATGATGTCTACCATCTACAGTGTTGCATCGATCCGTACGCGCTGGGTTGATGAAGGTGGTGATATTACTCCAACTGATCAGATTCTTTTGGCTCAACAACTTCTACAAGCTTCTCTTATGGGTATCGTCAACTCTCATCTTCTGCCTCTCTAAAGTTTAGTTTACAATTTTTGATACTGATTGTCTATTTGTGATTTTTAAATTCTACAACTTAATTCATCGGTCAAAAACAAAAGATAACCACAATTTGCTAGAGGAAAACTTATGGGATGTAAATTAATTAGTTAATAATTAATAAACAAATAAATTTATATAAAATGTGTGTGGGTGCACTGCAACCCTGGTACTCTCAAATTTGTTCAATGCATATACTATATAGTTCGAGGCCTCATTTGTGTTTACTTAATGAAGGTCAAGTCATTTTGTGCAATTTTTTTATATTAAGATTTCAATACTTATTTGATCTGAATAGGTTTTGATCATTAAGATCTCGAGTAAAGTAATAATATATTTTTGTGTGGATCATTTTCACCACCACTGCTATCAGCTCTGCCACCTCAACTGCCATCATCGTGCCAGTCACCACCAACATCAACACCTCCACCATCTTCCACCACCATTACCGATCATCGTTAGCCATTAACATTAGCTATCTCCACCACCACTATAAATCACCTATGCCATCAATTTACATCCTTTTTATCAAATAATGATTTGTTTTATTAAATTTATATATTTTTTCTAATATTTAATTACTTTTTATTCTAATAATATATTTATAATGTTTAAAAATAAATATGTTAAAAAATCTTTTAATCATTCATCATTGAGATCTAGCAATACATCTTAATCATTCGTATGTGCATTTAGATGTCGCAACAAATGGGGCCCGAGTCTGAGATAGTAGTGTACAGAGTTTTTAAAGAAAAAGGTGTAAAAGAGCAATAAGATACATGGGGCTTGAAGCGAATAGAGTGAAGCAAAGTGCATGCTTCTTCGAAGTGAAGCACAGTTTACAGAATGTTTAAAACATCATATCTTCAAAAGTTGAGATTTTGCAGAAACTCTTCTCATTTGGGATCACTTTTGCATCATGGAAGCATACCCTTCTCTAATGCGTATGGCTTCACAGATGAAGCTATAACTCCTCAATTTACATTGCATCATCACTTTATGCAATGAAACAAAGACTTTAATAACACATGCTGTGCACGTTCATCCATTGTATGCTGGATCAGCTCTCTGACATACAAACAGTGGGTTCACTTGCATTACCATCTCAAGATGCAAACTATATACATTCATACATATATAAGGTGTATGTAGAAATGCATCTACTGATCTACCTATACAATATACCTTCCTCTTGTTCTGTATCTTGAAATTCAATTGTCTCTTTTAAGATTCTTTTCTTTTTTCCTTATGTTTTCTGGTTTATCTATTTTGCTGCTTTGTTGTCTGAATTGCTGCATTTATAAACTGCAAAACTGTTCTCTTTCCTTATCCCTGCAATAGCTTAACTGAATGATTTGAATTATTGCTCTTATGTATACTGCTTCTTAAATTTTAGTAAACATCAGTGTTTTATTTGGAATTACACCATTTATAGTTTATCTATTTACAGCGAAGCTTATTATCTTTTATTTCATTTTGTACATAGTCTATACTAATTAAGGTTTAATTGATCTGAATAATATTGACTTACAGTTTGTTAGCTTAATTGTTGAATTAAAATTTGGTTCTCTAGTTCTTTCTGAGAACCTTATTATATGATAATGGTTCTATTCTGTCCTCTCTATACAATGATTTGTTATTTTTGATAAATGGCATACTTAATTGTAGTACATATGATATGTGCGTCAATGGTTTAATGGAGCATGCTAAAAACTTTAAATGTTCATGCCACACTTCTTTTTGCACAAGAACTGTTGTTGTCCTTATTATCCTCTGCTATATAACATCTACGCTCCCAAGACCCTACTTAGTGGGATTTCACTGGGTATATTGTTGTATTTTACATATTCGATCTTCACTTCTTTAAGCATAACATTGTTAGAAAATCTATTAAGTGGGTGTTTGGATTGACTTATTTTAAGTGTCTTTTGGCTTTTAAACTTTTTTTTTTAAGTTTTGAAAATGTTTGGGAACAGCACAAAGTGCTTAAAAAGCACTTTTTTTAGGCTTAAAAAGTAAAGAAAAAAGCCAAAACCATAAGTTAGGGGTCCCCTACTTTTGGCTTTTGGCTTTTAGCTTATAAATCACTTTTTGAAAGCCAATCCAAACACCCCCAAAGAACACATAGCTTTGGTGCTCTTAAAAAGGGATTAAACTCATACTTCATTTATATTGGTAAAACCATTGTGCAGGTTAGAACAGAGTGATGGGGATCTTGCCTTATACACTCAACGTTGCAAACTTATGCATGGTTTTCTCCATCTGTGACATCTGGTTATAGGGCCAGTCAGTGCACACTTTGAACATTAGATAAAATTACTTCCTTTATCCTATTTTTTGTGAAACACTTTCCTCTTTAGTTTTTCCAAAAAGAATGATACATTTCTCTTTTGAAACTATTTGAGTTCATCATTCCCATTTTACCATTGATGGCAAGATTCTTTTTGGACTCACTTGATATGAAGTTTCATTCTTTTGTACGGGGAGACAAAATAAAAGGACATCTGAAACTCTCAGCACCACTCATTTAAAAGGATAACTTTGGTACTTTTCATAAATTTTGCTTATATGTGAAAAGTACTTGAATTCTTCAACTCCCTGCCCAGGCAAACACCTTAAAGGAGGGAGTACTATGTGTGTACTGTAGTTGAATATGAACTGCCAGGTGAATATGCTTTGGATTTACTCTTTGCCTTCCTCTACAAATTACTTCCGGCCAAAAGTTGATATAGCCATAGAAGGGTGTGCTAAAACAATGATCTATGGAATACACTCACTTGATAAAACTCTGTTTGATCTGTGTTCACTGTTTGCATCTCGACCACATGCCTTCACCTGGATTGTTTTTTGGGGGGTGGGGTTTAAATCTACATCTGTGATAGCCTTATCAGTTGCTTGTTGTGTTTAATTATAAATTATACGTTGGTGTACAATAAATTATTTTATTAATTCTTTACAAAGACATGCCAATGATGTTTCAGAATGGTAATTTAGTTTTCATACGAGACAATGTCTTTAATGTGTTCTTAAATTAGCATTTAGCAATCACGGACTACCAATATAAGAATGGATGGTTTGAGTCCAACTCCAAATTCAACCTACTTTTATGTATTCATCACTACTCTGCCTTCTGCTGTTCTAGTTAACACCTAACGGATTATTCAACTCTGATGAGAAGGAAGGAAAAGGTACGCGTTGAAATATGTCATGGACTTGTGTTGGTCTTTTGATGAAGAAAAAACAACATACACAGTGAAATATCATATGTGTAAATGTACGCAGACCTTACCACTACCTCATAGAAATAGAGAGGTTATTTCTGAATGATGAAATTCTTGGGCTGTTTATTTCTAAGCTAGAGTTTTTCTTTAGTCGAGATGTTTCAGTAAGCATTTCCAGGTTCTTGCATCAGGGCATTGTAGCTGAGATAGTTCTGAGACTTGCATCTGTGAAGTCACATTTATTCTTTTACTGCCTAGATGAACTACGTTGTCATCCTAGTCTTGTTCTCCCTTGTTATTTGCTAGCAGAGGCATATCTAGAATTTGGAAGTTCTGGGTGCATAGTATCTTGAACTTAGACGTATTGCTACTTAACTACTTACACAGTCCAAATAGAATAAACATTTGGTCGGTTTGACCAACTTTGTGTTTTTATTCAGGTTGTTTTTTTTGTCAATTTATTTATCTATATACTATATTAAAAGCGTGAAGGCCCTTAGAAATGTTGTTTGAACTTTTTGCCCTTCATTAAAAGTCTCTACTTGGGATAAAATCGTCTTTTCACCGTTTTTCTTTAATTATTATATAATTATATTTACAGTATTGACTTTTAAAATATATAGAAAGAAGTGATAAAATAAGGATTTCTGGCCGTGGTAAGACTCCTAAATCTTCGTTATTTGATAGACTTCTACTTCTTTCCTATTTGAATAAAAAAATACCCTGCAGTTGCTAAAGAAAATTCTAATTTACCATGGGTTCTAATTAGTGATGTAATATAGGATCTTTAGAGATAAATAATTTATCAAAATTACTTTTGTAGTGAATTATTTGTCTTTTTGTAAGTTCATAATTAAATTAACTCGCTTTGATCACGCGCAAAGCGTGTAGAACAACCCTAGTATAGACAAATGACCGAATAAAAAATGTAAATTATTGACAATTTTTGCAAAGTATACAACTTAGAAGAGGGAAACAATTTGTATTTTATGCTTAAAACAAAAAGAGAGAAAATGTAAGTCATCTGAAATTAATAAAAGAAAAAATGTCAGCCAAGATTAAGTTAAAAAGTTCTATAGTAATTAAGATATCATGTTGATGTGAGTCCTAAATGCAGCTTACTAAAAATGTTGGGAAGAGTGCACCAGATAGGAACCGAACATGTGTCCTTGAGAGAAAAACTTGACCCTTAACCACTGTCACCTTTCAGTCTCTCAGTACTCCAGGTGACACGATATTGTTTAATCTATTTCTTATATATATATATATAGACACACACACACACACACACAAGAAAAAATCTCAACCTACGCATTGGGGTGGCATGTCACCCACACCTGCACCCCCACCCTTTTACGTAGATCCATGCCTGCTGCTAGCCTCCTTTTAGAATGATGCCCATGAGGAGAGTTATGTTACTGGGGAGTGGTTATATGGGTGTTTAATTGGTGAGAGAATGCTCCATTCGTGCTTTGGTTTTGTTTTGAAGCTTTCAATCAAAAGGCGTAAAAGTTAGGACTAGGAAGAATTTCAAGGAAATGGGCCACTAGGGCACTGATCTTGTGGTAAAGCACAACACATAATGTGTGGGTTAGGCGCATGTCACGGGTTTCTGAAACCTGCTGCAGATTGAAGTTTAGTTTATGTGGGGAGGTAGAGGAGCAAGCCCATTGTCCATTGAACTTCAACCCGTGCGCCACTGGTTCTCATGGATTTATTGGTTGTCGAAAAATAAAAAACACAAGGGAAATGCTCATGGATCAAAGATAGAAAAATTGGAATAATATTCATGCATGGACGTAGTTTTGTGCGACCTGTTGATTCTTTTCAAGTCATCTTAGCGCAATGATGCATAAATATTACTAAGGATGGCTATGTTTCCACTTTTACTGCTATGAGATGTGAAAGGAGCTATCTAGTGATGCTGATTCTCTTTTCCCCACATAGTAATGCTAAGTATATTTAGATTTGTATTACTAAGTACTTGTAAAATGTGGTTCAGAAGTTCTCTCTCACTTCCAATCAACTTGATACCTTTTCCTTTTGAGGTTTCTCTACAGCCTGGTCTTAGAGTAAACTTGAAGTTATTTACTAGAGAATGTTCCTAGTATTTTCTGAATTAATGCTGGTAATGGTATGACATGGTTAAATTATAACCTTTCTAGGCTTTTTTTGGTGCATCAGAGAAATACAACTGACTTGAGGGATATCTATTGCACTTTATCCCTGTCTTCTGTTCCCAGTTTGTTTTGGTGTTCTTTGATCTTCTGGATTTCATATTTTACTCTTCGTGCAGGATTCTCCCTCTTCCTTGCCTTTATGATTGATAGACTACACCATTATATAAGAGAACTTAGTATGAGGAGGAAGACCATGGAAGCTGTGAAAAAGCAAAACAGAGCCTTTGAGGATGGAAAGAATGGGGCATCAGAGGAGATCAAAACATTGGAGGGAGAGGCAAGTGCATTGCGTGAAAAAATTAGGCAGCTGGAGTCAGAATTGGAGGAGAAGGCCAAAGACGCAAGCAGTGCTAAAGCCAATGCGGGTGCTCTAAAAAAGCAGTCAGAAGGATTTCTTCTTGAATATGACCGCTTACTTGAGGAAAACCAAAATCTTCGTTCTCAATTGCAATCACTAGATCGTACAATGTCACGTTCTGATAGCAAGAAGGTTTCATAAAGAAGCATGTCCCAGCCCTGTGAGAAGACCTGCAATTTCTTTGATGATTTTGTTAATACCTTCTTATCAACCCTGCTCAAAACTTGGCGATGAACTGTAAGAATGAGTGCTCCGAGAGTTTCATTTTACTCTTATCATAGTCTTCATGTCCTAAAGAATTATGTTGTGCAATGAGAGTTAACATTTATGAATACTCGAATATTTTTCTTTTTTCAATATTTTGGGGGTGTTTGGAGTGGTCGGTCTTTCTTTCTTTCTTTCTTTTTTAAGTGATTTATAAGTTAAAAAGCCCAACTTATGGGTGGAGCAACTAAACCAAAACACAAGTGCTGTGGGTGGAGCAGAAAGTGCTCATTTATAAGTTTTACACTCAACCTTCAGGAATCTCGAAGAACATCAAGGCCTACCAACCATATAGTTTTGGTTTGTATAGCATAGCTAAACAAATGAAAGACACTGTTTGAATGACTGAATAAATATTAGCTGATGAACAGAACATAAACAATATCAATTAGTTGGGATTAATATTTGGCCAAGATTTTGGAGAGCAAAAAACACTAATATTTCTTAAACAAATGCACCATTTTGAAAATAGAGTTTGGCAAAAGAATAAAGAGCTTTTGAGTAGCAGCTAAACCAATCTTTTGTTGTTGGAAGATAGTGATGAATGGGTAGAAGGTGCCATTTAAGTTTTCAAATAAAAATTGGTGACATTCAAAATTAAAAGAAAAGTAGAATTAATTAGAATAACTAAAATTTTTGGGGTGTATATTAATATTTCAAAAAAATCTAAAAAATAGTCTCTCTGTTATAAAATGAATCTAAAAATTAACAGGAATAAATATTTAAGGAAGGAATAATAATAGCAGGGAATTAATAGAGAAAGAGAAGAGAGGAATTTACTTTTCTCTTATGTCTATTATCTGTGTATTTCTTAACAATCTGAATGGCTATTTATATAGCCAAGACTGGGACATAATGATGGAGTATGTCCCATGGAATATTTGCCTTTTGCCCATATCTTTCCTTTTTCAAAGTGGACATTCATATTTAACACTCCGCCTGAATTGTCTATGTAAAAGAAAGGTTCTAGGTAAGCTTAATATGCATTAGCTACCTCGTTAAAAATCTTGCCAGGAAAAACCCAGTGAAAATAAAAAACCTTGGCTAAGGAGAAAAGAGTACAACATGCAATTTCTCCCCCTGATGAAAGCTTCATTTGATACTTTGGAGACGACGCATTCCAATCTTATATCTTAACTTCTCGAATGTTGACGTTGGTAATACCTTAGTGAATAAATCTGCGAGATTATCACTTGAACGAATCTATTGTACATCAATTTCAGCTTTCTTCTGAAGTTCATGTGTGAAAAATAATTTTGGTGAAATGTGTTTCGTTCTGTCTCCTTTTATGAAGCCACCTTTCGACTGAGCTATAAATGCGACATTATCTTCAAATATGACCATGGGTACATTGACGTCATTTTTAGTCCATACTTCTCTTGGATGGTATGTATCATCGATCTCAACCACACACATTCTCTACTTGTTCCATGAGTTGCTATTGTTTTAGCATGATTTGAAGAAGTAGCAACGACGGACTGCTTTGTAGATCATCATGATATAGTAGTTCCTCCGTACGTAAAGAGATAGCCCGTTTGAGATCGAGCTTTATGTGGATCTGATAAATAACCTGCATCTGCATAACCAACAAGGTCTGCACAACCTTCATTAGTATAAAACAAACCCATATCAATTGTACCCTTCAGGTATCGCAAAATATGCTTGATATTGTTCCAATGCCTTCGCTTTGGGAAAAAAATTGTACCTTGCTAACACATTAACAGAGAATGTTATATCAGGTCTAGTTGAGTTAGCGAGATGAATAAGTGCTCCAATAGCACTAAGATATGGTACTTTCGGACCAAGGAGTTCTTCGTCCTCTTCTGGGGGACGGAATGGATCTTTATTTGCTTCAAGTGATCTAACACCATTGGAGTGCTTAACGGATGTGCTTTGTCCATATAAAATCGTTTTAAGATTTTATCAGTATAGGCAGATTGATGAACAAAAATCCTATCTGCTAAATGCTCAATTTGCAGACCCAGACAAAGTTTTGTCTTTTCGAGATCTATAATCTCGAATTCTTTCTTTAAATATTCAATTGCCTTTTGTATTTCTCCAGGATTTTCAATGAGATTTATATCATCAACATAAACAGCAAGTATTACAAACTCTGATCTCGTTTTCTTAATGAAAACACATGGACAAATGATATCATTTATATATCCTTTATTTATCAAGTACTCACTGAGGCGATTATACCACATCCGCCCTGATTGTTTCAGACCATATAATGATCTTTGCAATTTGATTGAGAACATTTCTCGAGGCTTATTACATGCTTCAAGCAATTTAGATCCTTCTAGGATTTTCACGTAAATTTCACTGTCAAGTGAACCATAAAGGTAAAACTGTAACTACATCCATTAGATGTATTTCAAGATTTTCATGTATAGCCAAACTGATGAGATATTGAAATGTTATTCCATTCATAACAAGTGAATACGTTTATTCATAATTGACACTAGGTCTTTGAGAAAATCCTTGTGCAACAAGGCGTGCCTTGTATCTTACAATTTCATTTTTCTCATTTCGCTTTCACGCAAAAACTCATTTATAGCCAACTGATTTTACACCATTAGGAGTTTGTACTATAGGTCCAAAAACCTCATGCTTAGAGAGTGAATTCAATTCAGATTGAATTGCTTCTTTCCATTTAGGCCAATCATCTCTGCGTCGACACTCTTCGACGGATTTAGGCTCATGATCCTCACTGTCTTACGTGAGGTTAAGTGCAACATTATATGCAAAAACATTATACAGGGTAACTTTCGATCGATCTAAATTTATCTCATCACCAAAAGAACTTATAGGAAGTTCTTCATTCACTTGAGTCTCGAGTTCACTGATTTCTTCAGGAATATCAGCATTTCTCAAGTCTTGACCTTCTCCAAGAAGCTCTTTTGTAGTATCATCTTTACTATTCCTTACGCTTCTCTTTTTACGATTTTTATCCTTTGATCCCAATGGTCTATCACGCTTTAGACGTGTTTGAGATTCAGAAGTTGTGATACTAGCAAAAGGTCCCTTTGGGACATCAATCCGAATAGGCACATTGTTACACTGAAAAATGGCTTTTTATTTTTGAAAAGAAAATTCGAAAAATCAAAAAATAGATTTAAACTCAATTAAATTTGAGAAAAATCAATTTTCGAAATTTGAAGGAAAAACAGAGTCGCCACCTAATTTTGCGGATAATTAGGAAACCAACAAATATTTAAAAATACCTAACAGAAAAATCTTTTTAAAATCCAGAGATAAGGTCCGGGTTCACATTTCCATTTCGAGAAGGTTTTACGCACTCAAAATGGCCGCTAAATGCGGTTATCCGGCGATTAGGGAATTTGACTAACTTTGACTTGAAAACGTTGACTAATTTTGAAATTGATTAATTTTCGAAATGATTTGACTAGACTTGACAAAATTGAAAACAATTGATTAAACTTGAAAATTGACCAAGTTTGAAAATTTAACTAAAATGATAAACTCATATTATTTTTTTTCTATTATTATCATATTTTTTATCCTTTATATAAAATACTTTTCCCAAAATAATAAAAATAAAATAACATAATGGTTGGACATGCCGGGGAATTCAATTAAATTTTAACCAACAAAATGTTAGCATCCAAATAAATACAAACACATAAACAAGATAATATAAGAAGAAAGTTGAAATTATTCTGGGCCTTTATCCCATTTAAATCTTTATTGCAACGTTTGAGCCTTTTCCTTGTGCTGCTGTATATACACCTATATATCAATACATACAGTGCGATTCTGGCTTTCCGGGATCCGTATGACAGCTTCTTTTTTCGGAAATTGGGCTGACTCGAAGAAGAGGAAAGTTCAGGCCTCCGTGGCCCAAGGAATACAAAATAGGGAGTCCAAAATGACTCACAGCATTATTCATGCAAAAAAAATAAAAAATAAAAAATAAAAATAAAAATCAGTGAGAGACCTAAAAATAATACTAGCAAACAACCATACTGACTTTCCTAAAACAAGCAAGACGTTTCTGTTCCAAAACAATAACAGGGAATAACGATGATCCAACAAGCATATTAAGTAAACTGCATTCCTAGGAAAGGCTGGCTACATGCTAAGATATAGAATTGACATCAAACAAAGGGCAATAAACTAGAGTTCGAACATTTACGACATGTGTTTGAGAAGTAAAATCAATTCAATCCCAGCTTGGTTCTTAGAAACTTGACAGGGGGATATCACAAATGGAATGAAAACACCTCGACAGTGATGGATTTAAGTCACATGGATCAGAATAAACACACTTTGAGCCAAAGAAAAGAAGCCATGATTCAGAGCTCTTTCAGTAAACAAAAAACATAACCAGATGATGGAATGACACCATGACAACTTAAAGAATATAAACCAACAGGTTAACAGTAGACTAGTAAAGTATTATGACATGTATTTAAGCACAACTTGAAACGATACCAGGATATTTACCCAACAGTAATTTATACATAAGATGAAGATGTGAACTATGTGACAGAACCGAACATCAAACGATGACCTTATTCACTCCACGATCATTCTAACAATAACACAAACATGTAATTAGCTTTGCATTTGTAGACAAACATGCAACGCACACATCTGTGACTTGCCGCAAAACAAAATGGGGCAACAAGAATTAACATACAGACAAGTATATCTGGAGATTGTTTGCTAAATATCAGAACAACAATCTAAATCAGTAACCAGATACACACAATGTTGCTTACAAGAAAAACACCCATTGACAACATTTCTAGTGGAAAATACATGTCATTATACCACAGCTGCCATGATATAAACACCAGTATACACTGATTCTATAAGGAATGTAGCAGCAGATCAATCAACACCTTAAGGAAAAACAGAACATACTGAAATTGGGACATTAAAGCCTGCGTTTTGAGAAAATAGAGTCATTTCAGTATTTGTCTGATTCTTAGAACTAACATCGGCGAATCAAGACGACAGCAATAACACCTTCAACCGATATGCAGTACTATGCGGGCAGTAGTTCAAATCATGAAACATTAAAGAGGCATCATTTTAAAGCTTTGAAATTGATACCACCTAATATGGTCAATAACAGCAACATACAGCATTGACTTAACAATATCATTACGAACAGTTTCATAAGCGTATTAACGACCAAACCACAGTAGCATCACAACATCAACTTGCATTAACAGAATACTCCTTAATCAGGAGCCTCAAAATGAACATAAAACACTCAATAACACCCATATTTTCACAGTGTATGATGCTTAACGAGATTGAGATAAGCGAAACGAAGACGTTACCTTTTACGAGGCAGCGACACTGAGACGACGAGCTTGACGAGGCTTCGACACCACTAGTAGGGGTTTATTGATGGTTTTTGGATTTCAAGGATCGATATTCAGCTTGTAGCAATTGATTCGAATTTGGGGAATTTTTGAAATCAATAATTAATTCTCAGATCAGCTCCGTTTGCTTTGTTACTCTCCGATTCCCTCCCTTAGATTTTCGATCGCCCCCCTAGATTTTTGATCGCCGCCCCTATTGCTAGTTTTTTTCGAGGTTTCTCTGGCTTTTGGATTCTCTTCTCTGTCCCTTTTTGGTTGCCTTTAGGTTTCTCTTTTTTTTTTCTGGCTGCCCCTTCGAATTCAAGAAGAGGAGCTTCAAATAGCTCTTCCCCAAATTAAGGTAACGGATCCATTTTTTCGAAAAGGGGCACGCCTACAAGGGGAAGGGGAAAAGAACGTTAAAGGTTTTGGGGAAATGGAAAAAGGGTTTGGGGAAAAGCTTTGCGGGGAAGGGGAAAAAGGGTCTGGGAAAGGGGAAAATGTTTTGGGGAAATGGAGAAAGGGTTTGGAAGAAGAAGCGGAAGTTTGAAGGAAATGGAAATGGAGAAAGTTTGGGTTTTGATTTTTGTTGAGCGTGATTTTTCCTCTTCTCTGTTGAACAGAGAAGAAGAAGATGGGAAAGGAGAAGGTCAAAGAGGAATTGGGGGCGTGTGGCCCCCACGCGCTGATTAATTAATTTTTTTTTGAAAATTGTTTAAAAATCGTTAAAACAAAAGCAAAAACTCGATGATTAATTTGACAGCATGGAGGGTAAAAATTGGGTGTCAATACACATTCACTACAGGGATATGTGACTTAGTTATCTATTTCAAATCAGTAAATGTATCTGGTTAATCTGCTATTTTCTGCAAGTGAATAATTTTTTATACTTCTTGCTCACAAATAGAAGTACGTGGATCAAGATGAGATAAAGATGAATTTTTTCATAAAATTTCTCTTTTAATTTCACTGCTTTCTCCTCTAATTTTGAGAAATGTGTCTCATCAAACCGATAATGTGCAAATGGTGCAGTGAACATATCTCCATTCAGTGGTTCAAGATACCGAATGATGGAGGGTGATTCAAACTCAACATATATTACTAACCTTTTTTGAGGTCCCCATCTTAGTGCGGTATGGTGGTGCTATAGGCACATACACTGCGCACCCAAAAACTCTTAAATGAGATATATTAAGTTCTTCATCCAAAACCAACTGCAATGGAGAAAACTTATGATAATGTGTCGGTCTGAGACAAATTAGAGGTGTCCATGCAAAATTGCATGACCGCAAATAGAAGTGGGTAACATAGTTTTCATAAGCAAATATCTTACTATCAACTGCAATCTTTTAATTAATGACTCAATAAGACCATTTTGAGTGCGAATATGAGCTACAAGATGTTCAACTCTAATCCCAATTAATAAGCAATAATCATTAAATGCTTGTGATGTAAATTCTGCAGCATTGTCAAGGCGAATTATTCTAATTGGATTATCGGGGAACTATGCCCGTAATCGTATAATTTGTGCCAACAATTTTGTAAATGTCAAGTTGCGAGATGATAGCAGACATACATGAGACCATCTTGAAGATACATCTATTAGCACCATAAAGTACCTAAACGACCCACTAGGTGGGTGAATAGGTCCACAAATATCTCCATGTATACATTCCAAGAATGCAGAGGACTCAATTCCCACTTTTGTTTGTGATGGTCTCACAATTTACTTGCCTTGATAAAAATCAGTACAAGAAAATTCATCATTTAAAAGAATCTTCATATTCCTTAACGGATGACCATTTGAATTTTCTATAATCCGTCTCATCATTATGGATCCAGGATGTCCCAGACGATTGTGCCAAAGTGCAAAAGTATTGGAATCAATAAATTTCTGATTTACTATAGAATGTGCTTCAATTGCACTGATCCTTGTCCAACATAACCCAGAAGATAATGTTGCGAACTTTTCAATAACACATGTCTGCCCAGAGACATTTTTGGTTATGACAAGATATTCAAGACTCATTTCATCAGTTGTCTTGATGTGAAAATCATTTTCACGAATATCTTTAAAACTCAATAAATTTCTCTGAGATTGAGGAGAAAACATAGTGTTATTTATTATGAGTTTTGTTCCTTTGGGCAAAATTATAATGACTTTCCCAAAGCCCTCAATCAAATTTGTACTACCAGAAATTGTAGTAACATTTATACGACCCATAATGAGAAAAATACTTCTCATTTTTGAAAATCATGTGCGTTGTGCCATAATCAATCACGCAAATGTCCTCATAATTAGATAACTTGCTTTGAGAATTATCCATATCTTCAAAAAGAATAAAATAAAATCTCTATTAATTTTTTTCAAAAGAATTTGTCTGTGCACAAAGTAGGTATGGTGATTAGATATAAAATCACCTTATAAAATTGATTCATTTTGTTATTATTTTATTTGAATCAATAAATTAATTCATTTTTTCCATACATATTATTAAAAAGACTTGATGAGCATACACATACAAGTTTAAAAATATTTGTATTATTATTACTCTAATTAGTCTAAAGACAATAAATATTAATAATATCATCATTGATAAATATTACACATCATTATTATATTCTTCCACATTCATGGAACCATTACCAATCAAGTGATGTATTTTTCCTTTAGGGTGATCATAGAAATCTACCACATCCAAGTGTGTCAAGTCAACGCGATTTTTGGCTATAAAATTAGCTTCACGATTTTTATCCTTCTTTTTTAGTGATGCCTGATAAAGCTCAACCAAGTGTTTGAGAGTACGACAATCACGTGCATAGTGATTTCTTCTAGCACATTGAAAACAATTTGTTCTAACTGCTTCAAGTTTCTCATCTTTCATACTTTTAATATTTCGAGGATTCAACCTCAACATTAGTTGATCCAATCAACTTATCATGAGAAGAAACACGAAAATCTTTCTTTTCTTCAATATATGTCTAATAAGTAAACTCCAAGTTTATCATGACATGTATCTTTTTTTAGTAAATTTTCTGATTTACTATCACATGAGACGATTTCAAATTTATTACTCAGGGAGTAATTTTCATATTTATTTCTTCTCAATTACTCTATCTCTCTTTTGGAGATAAGTCGTGATCCAATCACAATAAAGTGCACATTGATATTGAGAAGTTTTATTAAATACTATCACATTCACTTCATCTAATGGATCTATATCGAGTATTATCAAAAAGTTCTCACTCTTTAAGAATGTAATACAACCATCTTAGCATATCAATTTATGATAGCTTAGTACCTCATTCCAAGTTCATGTGCATCATTCAATCACTTGTCTTCTTTCAGACATTATGCACTGCTAACACATTCAATTCAAGGAATAGAGCATTTTAATGGAACGTATTTTATTAATAGACTTATAGTCTTTTAGCCTCAGATGCATCCAAGATATCGCGCGATCGTGTTTTTCTTTTAGGCTTTTCCACAATACAGGTGGATCTTTCACTGTGCGATATTCATATTTTCAAATTTCATCAAGATGATGATGCAATAATATCATAGCTTTTGCACAGTTTTATTTTGATGTTTTATTTTCATTTTTAATGGTATATCCAAAACCCATAGCATCCAATATCCATGAAGGATAGTTTTTGCCCAAACTATGAAGGACAACAATATCAAGTTTCATAAAATTAGTCATATTAAAAATAATAAAAATAAACAATACCTTAGCCTTGAAACTTAACCTTCTCTCTTTAAAACGATAGAATCTCGTGCTGATAACGTGTTATAAAATGAATCTAAAATTAACAAGAATAAATATTTAAGGGAGGAATAATAATAGCAGGGAATTAATAGAATAAAAGAAGAAAGGAATTTATTTTTCTGAATCCGTGTATGTCTATTATTTGTGTGTATTTCTTAACAATCTAAATGGCTATTTATATAGCTAAGAGAGGGACATCATGATAGAGTATGTCTCATGGAATATTTGCCTTTTGCCTGTATCTTTCCTTTTTCAAAGTGGACATTCATATTTAACACTCTATTTTAAATTTCAAATTTTGAATTTTCTCCCATTCTTTATTTTTTCAATCTTCCTCTCTCTCTTCTAGATTTCTTTTTCCATCGTCATCATGTTCTTTCTCTTTTCCTCTACTTCTTTTCTTCTTTTTTATTGTCTTTGTTGTCGCTATCGTTGTCGTCTATATTCATCATTTTTTGTTGCACACTTTTCTTTTTTCTCTTTGGGGGCATATATTAATATTTTGAAAATTCTAAAGTCTTCTTTAAAAAAAAAAATTCAAATTCTTTTTTTAAATGAAATTTTTTAATTTTGAAATTTCCTCCTTCATTATCTTTTTAATTTTTTTTCTCTCTCATTCTTTCTCTTTTAAGATTTCTTTCTCCCTCATTTTCTTCTTCATTTTTATGGTCTTTGTTGTCACCATCATCACCCGCCACATTTTACATTTTTTTATCGCACTCTTCTTATTTTTCTCTTTTTAGTGCTTATCTTTATAGATGTTGCAATAAATTAACAATATGTTCCAACACAGGTCCTATCTATTGCAACAGATAAAAATAAATCTCTATCTGTTGTAGCAAATTATTAACCTTCTGCAACAAATGACCTACCTATTGCAATAACTTCAGCAACTATGAAGGTGCTGGTGGTAACAATGAGGATTGAGACGATGATTGTTATGGTGGCGGTAGTGGAGGAGAAGGAAGTGACGGCGATGGTGGTGGAAGAGAAGAGGAGGAGGTAATGGTGGTGGTGGAAGAGGAGGAAGTGGTGGTGATGGAGGAAGAAGAGGAAAAAATTGATGGTCATGGAGGTGATGACGACGATAAAAGGAAAGGGAATGGTGGCGTCAGAAGGATAGGGTGGGAAACGGGAGGGGTAGGATGAGAAAGATAAGACTTCTGTGAATAAAAATATTTATTTTACAATTGGTGCCATTAGCACTAATCACAAAATTATTATATTTTCTCAATAATTAAGACTTATGTCACTTTTTCTTAATTTTAAAACTCTCTTAATTGAATTTCTAATAAAAGATAATATAATTATTTTTTCATTTTAGATGATATTAATTGTAAGTATATTTTTCATAATCTGATGCTTAAAAGCATTTTGAAAAGATTGATCATGCGCAAAAAAAATATTTTTAGTACTAACAAAAATGCTTCCAAGCACCCAAACTCAGCTGTTGATTTCCAGCATAAGTTTAGGCCTCCACTTAATCCCACCCAACAGATCATCACTCAAGTGTAGTGATAATTATCCTATGAAACTTGCTTTCGCTATGACTTTCTTTAATTGCAAAATATTTATAACTAAAAGCAAAGCCAAAATAACTCATTTTTGGACGTTTAATGTTTTGTAGAATCTTTTAATCCAGCCAAACATTTATAGACTAATAAAAAATAAGAGAAATTAACGTCTCTTTATTTTTAGTTGCTATGTTCTAAATAATGTCATAGTTAATAAGATGTGATGATCATATAAAAGCTCAATATTATTTAACATAGATAAAAGGATGTGTAATGATAATTCTAAGGTAAACCCTTTGCTGCAATGAGAATGGGAATCATGGACATTCACCTGATTTAAAATATCAAGCAAACAAACACAAACACCAGTAAAGCACAAAGGACATCTCATAGAAAAGGCAAATATTTACAACTATAGTTTTTGTGACACTTTGGAGTGTTCATACATTCAATCCCATTTGCTATATCTCTCTTTATACAAGGGAGGATATGGGTATGTATTAGTTTCATTAAGCTGCTTCAGCAAATCCAACTCTCAGTTTGCCATAATCAAAGACAGTGTGATATCGACCCATGAAAATATCACCCAAGATCCTGTAACCATATAGAGTACAGCATTAAAAGGATAGTTGGATATTATAAGCTCCAAAAGACAAAACGTATGAAGATAAATTTTACCAGAGAGGTCCACGGGGAGGAGGAATATCCAAGCCAGTGAAACCACTAATACATTGTGCTGCATCACCCTCGCCAACCTTGAGTATGTACTGATAGCAGGGAAAAGAATCCAAAATCAGTACATGAATTCATATCTAAGACAGCAAGTTAAAAAGAACACAACCGCACATCAACTTGCAACTTTACACATTTAATGTTGGAAAATATTCATTGAAATGGTAAAGAAAAGTTGCATATGGTCGAAGTGATTTTGTGTGATACTGAACAACTTTTTTGTTAGATATGGTCTATCCTGAACAATTCATGAAAGTTCAGCCTCTATATTTATTTAACCATACAACAAACAACTTTAGAAGAAATCAAATATGATGAAGTGATTTGGTGCACTTCATGAGTTTCTTAGATATCTAAGTTGGAAATGCACTTCATAAGTTTCTTAGTTATCTATGTTGGAAAATACAACAATATACCCCGTGAATCCCACAAAGAGATATCTAAGTTGGAAAAGTAAGATATGTAAAGAGACGTAAAAAATCCAACTACTCACAATCTCAAATATAGAAGTACTTGTTGACAACTAACAACTACTTCTCCCCAATATTATACTGCAACACTCGATACAAACTTAAAACCTTAACACTGGAACTGGCTTCTGTGATGTGATAACTAGTTGTAATGCGACAAACAGACTCTAAGATCAGCCATTTTTTTTTTCATTCCTGTTTGAGAATGTTGCACTAGAGATGCATATAGCTAAGTATTACTGTCAAAAACCATTTTAAAGCATACCTCGTTGGGGGAGAGGTCAAACACTTTGCCACCAATAGTGAAGGAGACTGTAGGCATGGAAGAAAGCTTTCCACAATCAACAGCAGATTCTCCCATTGGGCTTGGGAGACGCTCGCAAAGCTGTCAGTCAATCAGTCAGCAATCTGTATCGAGCAAAAGGAGAAAATTATAGCGATAGATCTCTTTACCTCATTCACATAGTCCAATATGCGATCTTGAGTCTGGTTTTGTCTCAATTGATTCTCCATCCATATGACTGCCATTTCACAAGCAGAGCACATACCATCGTGTAGTCCAGCTGATCTGCCAGCTTTCTCATTCACTACACTCTCAATTCCCATACTGCAGAAAAAGGCCACAGAAAGATCCAGCATTTATACCAACATGATGGATTAACTAATGCACTATATTGTCCCGACAGGTAGATAGAGCCTGAAGACTAACCTAACTCCGTGAGTTCCATCAAAAGTGCATACTCCAATCTGTGAGCAGACCTTCTTTGGATGTGCCTATTTAAAAGCTGACCAATGAGATAATCGGGAAAGACAAATAGATACCAACTGCCATTCTGCATTAGTTGCGCAGAAAACTGCATATCAAACAAATGAAAATGCAGTGAAACAGTTAAATGTTCACCTCTGCTAACAGCAAATCCATGATTGTTTGCCCATACTGCTGAATTACAGCTTTGCATTGTTGGCTTGCAACTCCAGAGGCTCCAATGGCTTGATTAATCATAGTGATTATTGTCTGCAAGAAAAGGGACATTTTAAGACTGCTTAACCTTGGAAGCATTTCATGTGTACAATTGCCAAGGCAAGGTTGCAGATTTTTCTCCTTGGATTATGTTTGACCACAATTACAAAGTTAACAAGATAAAACTGGCTACAGTGTTGAAGTTGGATAATTTTCTTTTCAAATAGAAGAAGCATAAACAAATAAAGAGAGAACGACGAAGGCAGAATAAGAAGCATCAAACTCACGGAGAATATGATAAAGCAAGACCATAAGCAGGAAGTGGAAAACAACAGTACCTACTGTGGCAGCTTTGGCCATTAAACAGAACAAGCAAAAGAAATAAGATCTGCAGAACTCGGCCCAGCTAATAAAGCTAAGATGGAATATCCACAGACATCCACAGAAATGAAAATCAATTTTAGTACTATCCTCTATGTGAACAGTCTCTCTACCTGTATGAGGTAGTAGTAAGGTCTGCGTACACTTTATCCTCTCCTCTCCAGACCCCACTTGTGGGATTTTACTGGGTATGCTGCTGCTGTTACTATCCTCTATGTGAATGAAAAAATAAAACACAACATAGATATGGACTTCTTGTTATTTACTCATGAATCTTAGGAATACATCACTTCTGTAGTGGAGCAAACAGTGGAAGGTTCAGAGGAACAAGAAAATTGACAATGGGATGGCTGGTGGAAAAAAATAAGAAAATAATGCTAACAAAAGAAAAATCAACATGTTTAATATTCTAAAATCAGGGCTATATATTACCGTTGGACCAGCCAAGAGAGAAGTCCCAGAATCTGCTATAGCAGAGCACCCATTTTTACAGTAACCTACATAATATGATCATGTTAGACAACTCAAATGAAGTGCAGATTCTATATCCAGGTAGAGACTGACATTCAGTGGTAGCCCCTATTTAGGAATCCAATTCAAAAAGTACAGAAGCAAAAACATACCGGTAGCTTTACCACCGATCAGAACATCACCCATGTCAAACTGCCAATCATATTACTGAGATTAAGATAGCATTATATAAAACATGAACGTACAGACAGTATCCAATTGATGGAATAACCCACCTGCCAATAACCTTTACGTGTGACTGGGACATAAGTGATTTCTCCCTTAAAGTGATTAGGATCAACACCACCAAACACGATTTCTCCCCCTTGCTCTTCCTTTGTGTTTCGGTTGAGCCAAAATGAGAAGACAGGCTCCTTAACAAGGCCCTGTTTGACCATGTTGTACCTGAAAAACTGCCTGGGTTATATATCAAATTGAATTTAACCAAAAGAGAAATTCAGCATATCCTACATTCATGAAAATGTAGTACTTAGTGTGTTCAGTGTCATCCAGAATGCAAACAGTCTAGAGCATGAATTCGGTCTATAGGAAAGAAAGAGGAAGAAAAAAGCATCACCCACGTACCAAACCGGAACAACATTTCCAACAGAAATCTCCTGGAATCCAAGGCCCAATATACCATCAAATTTGGCTACCAAAAATGTGACGCTGGGTTCTCGGGTTGCCTCAATAAATTCCTAATACATTAACACCTTGAGATATGAGATTTATACTTTCAAGACAATTTAAAGCGAGGGGTGGTTGTAGTTACCTGATCTGTTACCACAAGGTCACCAACTTTGACATTATCCTCACTAAAGAATCCAGAAATAGCTCCACTACCATACTGAATTGCAGCAGGCTTCCCTGTATGCCAAATTGAAGAATCATCACGGACTTAATCACATAAATTACAATGCAAAATATATACTTGTGGAAGTTTTGACAAGATCAATTATGTTGTCATTAAGGTTGGAGCAAATCCACACATCTGGTTTACCTAGTCAACTGCTATAGGCTGAATCAAATCAGTTGTCTGAGCAAAAGATAAACTGCTAATGGAATTGTGATAGAACACAAATGCAACAGTAATTAGTTCTTTATGGATTTATGTGAAGAACCTTCAAAGACACGAATAGTACAAAATCTACTTAATAGGGAAGAAGTAAGATCTTACAGCCATACTAAAGGAACCAGAGGTTAGAATCACAACTAGACACCAAAACTCACTGCAGAGAGAGCATTTATGTTTATTGCAAAATTCAACTATGGTATTTACTGAGAAATATAAAATAAACATCCTCCGATTATGTCCCGACAGTCGGCCCCATATACTCATCATTTAACTTTTCCAAGTGAATTCCTTGTAAACCTCAAGCCCTTTGAGAGAAAACCCTTTACACCTCCACATGTTCCATAATGAACAAGAAAGCATTCGAAAGTTAGCAACAGTTGTACAAAAACAGTCATTAGAAGGCAGCATATGTTTCACGCAGCAACAAACTTGCAAATGACAGTTAGAAACTATTTGCATCAATATATGAAAAAGGAAAAATAACATACCATTCTTCTTATAAGTACTTGATTGGCTTGATTTGTATTTGGAATGAAAGAAACAGGGAATCTGCAACAAGATGGACCATCATCATATTCAAGATGGATGCATGGCAAATGTTAGCATTCACTACTATGCTTTGTATAATAACCATGTATAGAAGCTTACAGAGAAATAGCACTTGGACGAAGGCACCCACAAATTCGAGCTACCAGTGTCAAAGATTACAGTGAACTTTTGAGGTGGAGTGCCTACACCAATCTCCCCAAAGTATTGAGCATCCATATAGTTCTTCA
This sequence comes from Solanum medicagineum, assembly GCA_026153255.1. Lineage (NCBI taxonomy): Eukaryota > Viridiplantae > Streptophyta > Magnoliopsida > Solanales > Solanaceae > Solanum > Solanum medicagineum. The sequence continues at coordinate 5,037,812 of JAPFFP010000046.1, forward strand.
GTGCAACAATGTCTGTATCCTCAGAGTCCCCAAGTTTACCACCAAAGTTATACTTCCTAATAGACGCCCTCAGAGCGTCTCCCTCCTTGGACTCGAGGCGTGCAGCAAGTCGGTTGTTTTGATCAAATTTCATTTTTTTCAACCCAATTCTAACAAAGCCATCATTTGATGTGGAGGCTAATGGAAACAACAGTGCTGAGAGAAACAGGGCAATAAGAAATATTTTTGCTTCCATATTGACCTATTAGATTTCAAATCATAATTCGTTTTAGCCAATCAATCAAGAAAAGAACACAATCATAACACTCAAGCAAGACAAATAAATAAATAAGCTCTTCTTCTTCTTAATAAACCATCAAAACCTCCTAAAACGTGACATTTCAGAAGACTAATTCACTTGCAGACCCATGGTTTAAAGACGAAATTAGAGGAAATGCCAAGTACTAACTGAAGCAGCAGAAACTAGATAAATCAAACGTCAATCAATTAGGCCTCGATTTGTTTTTATAACACGAGAAACCCACAACCGCTACCTTTTGGGTGTGCATAGGCAAAACCCCCGCTCCTATTAATAGCTCGCAAGAGGTAACCCTCACTAGGCAAGCCCAATGCGACGAGCTCGACTCATAAGGCGAACCCCAGGGGTTTTGAACTTGAGACCTCCCACATGGAAGTCCCAAGCCCAAACCACTCAATTTGAAATGCTGGGGTCAGTTATATGATTCCTCTATGTCTATTCTATTCAGAGTTCCGGACCCAATCCAGCATAAATTCAAAATATGCCTGAGAATAACAAAAATCAGTCCCTTTATCTCAGAAATTTGTACAATCTCTTGTCCTTGCAACTAATACTACTCTATTATCACCTAAGAAACGCCTGGAGATAAACCCCCCCACACCATGCAAAGCATAAACATAGTTAAATGTCATTACACCAGAAAATGAAAAACTGACTAAACAGGAAGATATATACTGCATTCCGAACTTCTCCATTAACATCGGAATTTAAGCAGAAAGGCAAACCAGGAATCAAATAGACAGAAATAATAACTCACGAAAAACACAGCAAAGCTCTCAAAAACAATATGAATGTATGAAACGTAAAAATGGAAAAGCGTAACAGAATTGCTAACCCGATTAATTGATGAAGCAAAACGAAAAAGGGTGAATGAGAAGAAAACCTCTGCATGTATAAATAGGAAAAAGAAACTTGACATCTTTTGATCTTAACCGTTGATTTGTTTATTCGCTTTCACGAGATTCTTGTTTTAAGGGAAGCAAAGAACAATTCATCTGAACCGTTGAGTTTTTAAATCGACGGTGAAGGGTCCCCCCTCTCAGAAAATAACGGCAACAAGGATGGAATAACATAACAGAAAGCTTACGTATCGGAGATGAAATAATACATGCACCATTTTTGTTTAGCTTAGCACGCTATACGTTTACCTTTTGAGCTCATTTTTCTTCTTTTCCTATGTTACTTCTTTTCATTTAACTTTTTAGAAACACAAATCTCTTCAAAATTTTATATCGGACATTATTAGTAAATGCACACGTTTTCTTATGGATTATTTGCAATAAATTTTAAAGTGGTAGAAAATAAGATATCAAGAAACATTATTTTATTGATAAACAATGTGGGATATTTATAGGCTTAAGTTGTTTAAAAGTGATTTGTTGTATTAACCAAAATTATAAGTCTCGGAATGAAATTCCGTCAATTTCATCAGCTTCGGAATATGAAATTTGTTCTAGGGAATCATCGTTTATGAAATTGGAGTTGATTTGTGGATTTGAGGTCTTAAGTTGGAAGTTTTAATTAAATTAGATCAAATGTTTTGAGTTTAGATACTTTTGAATTTTCATTGGATTCAAGGGGTGATTTTAAATCTTAAATGAGCTTTGGTATAATTCTTGGATGACCCGACAGTATTTTAAGTGCCTTAAGATGTTTTAGTTGGGACTAATCCAATTTCGAATCAAGGAGATCTTGAATTTGATTTTCAATGATTCATTGGATTCAGAACATCAAAATTAGTTGGGTTGCATATATGGTTCGTGTGAACAACGTTCCAAATAAAACCAAAGGGTCGATTCCAAACTTGGTGTGTATGAGTTTTGATTGTTGGTTTAAGGGTTTGGCGGTTCTGCTTTTGTGGTGCCTTGGTTGCTTAAGAGACCATCGAGAACCCCTTCGCTAAAGCAACACCTTATATTGTTTGATGACCATTTAAGCGGAAGGATACTGTAAAATCGAAAGTTCGCTTAAGCGACCCTTGAATGCTTTAGTAGTGCCATCTTATTTGGGTCAGTGCCACAAAAGCGACGCTTGATTACAGCATTCGGGGCATTGTTTTGGAACTGTTTTCAAGAATTAATCACTATTTAGTATTTTTGAACTTGAAGAGCTTGTGGGAGGTGATTTTGAAGTGATTTTACAAGTGTAACTTATTGGGTAAGTAATTCTAACTTTTAATCTTCATTACTTTTTGGTTATCTCATGATTTTGACCTCTAATTTCTGATTTTGAACTTCAATTTTTAAGAGTTCTTTCTTGAACATGAATTTTTAATAAATTGAGAATTGTGAACTGATTTCAACCTTATTTTTGAAATAATTTTCAATAGTGATTTTTAAATAATTTGAACGTTGTTATTTTGTATTAATTCTCAATTTTAGTTTTAATTTTTTGATTTTCAAAGTTGATAAAACCGTTGTTATTAATTTTGTAAACTTATGATGGATCTATACTTTAAAAAACTTCATTAATTGACCCCCGACAAAGAAAAAGTTCAAGTGTTTGAGTGGTATTTTGAAATGCTTGAGGGGCAAGTGAATTTTTAAACCACTATTGAGATTATTAAACACTGTAGTTCCTTTTTTGTATATTGGAGAGTAATGGAAATTTGAATGTGGATTGAATTATTCGTGAAATGATCTAATAAATCAAGATAGGATAACAAAATGGCTATGTGAATGCATGTGGCAACATTGATTTGTTATTGAGATTGCTAATGTCGATTTGACTATTAAGAAAACCTTGGTGGATGATATTGATTTGACTTTCAAAATTTTTTATTGATATTGTTATCTCAATTATGAACAATTTTGAATGAAATTATTGATTTAATTATGGAAGAATTTTGATGATGATGTTGATTTAATTATTGAATGATAATGTTGACTCATTTGTTGAGCCCATTATTGAAATATTTGACTTATGATGATTTTATAATTGAAATAATGTCATGGTTGATTGGCTTGAATGCGTATATATTGTGTGAACTCTTGCATATGCTCATGCACTACTTGAAAGTGTTTATTTGCCTTGACTTGAAAGATTGATAGAGTTTCACTATTTGATGAAAATTCGATGAAAAATGATTCCAAGAAGATTTGATAAAAGATGATAAAAAAATAGTTTAGATGAAATATAAAAAGTTGATGAAAAATATTTTCGACCAAATATAATTGTGCTGAGGAAAAATGATTTTGACAGATACATGGTCTATGTGTGACTCTCGTAGGTTCCTATCTGAGTTTGTTAGAGGAAGTGTATCGTAGGTGTCACGCCCCAGAAGGTGCCCTAGACATGGCTGACACTCAAAAGCTGGTTCCCAAGTGAACAACTTGATCTCATCACTCAATTGTGCGGAAGATTTAATAGAATCAGAGAAATACTTATATGGACCTTTGGATATCACCATCAATAAATAACTCAAACATAACTAAATCAATAGTTGTATATCAATAAGAATGAGTTTCAAAACAAACTCAAAGTACATAGTCTGATTCAATCTATAAAGCCTCTATCAACTATCAAGAAGGCGCCAAGACAAGTTCAAGGCTATGTTAAAACTATAAAAAAGAAATAAACTAAAAATGAAAGCTAACACTGCGAATGCTAGGAGGTCTCACTAAGCCTCAGAAAATACTCAGAATCTTCAATGAATTATCTGATGAGGATCCCTACCACATGTGTCTGCAGCGTGAAATGATGCTAGTACATGGAGTGTATGGTATGTAAGATAGTTGAGTATAACAAACGCATTAAGGTGCTAAAAAATAACAAGCTCAACTCAACATCAATATGCTATGCAAGTATAAAACAGTATATACAATGCTTTCATCAATCGTAACTATGGACATATAACTCAATAAAGTAATTTTATGACTCTTGAGAATTTTTTCTAACCGGCGCCCACCACCTACGAGCGCGTGATGGTAGAACAAGCTCGATGCCATGCTACAGCCGTCCAATACTTGTCACGGTAAGGGACACTCAACCTCTTTGGATTCAATAATAAAAATCTTCTTTTGGGACGAGAGAGGCTAGTCCGCTGTTCTAATTTTTACTCAAATCGGTGCTCAATACTATTCCCAATATATATATCAACAAGTAAAATACTCATATCATCTCATTTAGTCTTATTGGACTTTGAATTAAAATGTCAAGCACATCTCAGAACATCATCATAATCTTTCGTCAATAGTTATATTTTAAAAATGATTTATATCATCACCTGGTTTCTTGCTTGAAATATCATTAAAACTGAATACTCAATTTCATCAAAACTCATTAAAATATACATTGTCTCAATTTATCTCAATATCAAACAATGCATCAGATGGTCATGATTATCAATTCATATGGAGAAACAGTCATGAACAACAATTTCAATAATTTGATAGATAAAAAAATATCAGTCTCAGCATAATTATATAGAAGTAATAGAAGAAGAATTAACTCAATTGGAATTCAAAAATCAGATTTTGACTTAACTCAACACTCAATGTAAATGAAACTTGACATTGGGCGCGTGGGTGATGTCGCCCAAGGTGCACCTCCTTTTTGAGGCTAAAGCGGTCGTTGTCAAGATATATAATCTAACCAAGGTTAGAGTTGAATCTTTCAAGAAATATGGTATACTTAGAAGAATTTAATGCAATTCGGGTTGATTAACCAACTTATCTCCCCAAAGGAGGGGGGAGAATTTGTAACAACTATAAAAAGTAATCCTAAACTAAGTCAAGTGTCAAATAGGTATAAATAATAACTATATTATTGTGTTCCCCATGATTCCCTAACTCTATTGCCAGATAATCGAATTCTTTTCCACGGTGTAGCATGCAGAATGGTAAGTTAAGTTCACCAAACCCTTTGGTCCAGGCGAGAGGCGAAGCTCACCCACACCACTTTTAAAAATACCTCCGTTTGCCTATTCATATTATTTGTCAAACTACATTGTTGAGTAGAGATAAAAAATACAATAGAAACGCATCAATAATATCTTCCTGTACATTAAATCAAGCTTGGTGTAAAGGTAGGGTTCACAAGTCTCCAATACACAAATCAATCTCATATTTTAATTGAACAAGCTCCTTATATTATTATGTTCTTAAGCGTTCCAACATCTTTCGAATTCACAATGCTAAACATATTCATTTCCATAGGTGATCAAGCTAAGAAATGTAGATTTAAATAATATAAGAACAATCATAAATACCCATTCATAGCATTAAAAACAAGAAAATGTCTATCAATTGATCCCTACGGTTAAAGTCTCCACTTTTCACGCCCCTCTACTAAGAGATGCACCATGTTGACACGAATCGGCAAAGACCTTCTTGTACACGTCCTCGAGGGCTATATCTATTCCTACGTTCCGATCTTTCCATTTTTTGACCCATTTCTTGCGTAAAGTCTCCCAACTATATTTGAAAATGAATTGGTTATCCATAAAGAGAAAGAAAGTTTTCTTCTGGTTCAGCTTCTTACTCTTCTAATTCAGAAAGACCTGTCAGAAATCGCCAGTTGGGTTGGTCCGACCAGTTGCAAATGAATCAACCTCGCCTATTTTTTCATTAACACATTATCTATGGCTACAATCCCAGAAAATGGAAAGATTAGCCACTCATGCTAATCATACACATAAATATTACAAAGAACTATAAGAAAATGATAAAATGAAGATAAAAACTAACCAAGAGTGGTCTTCTACAGTGCCTAGGTGCCTCACAAGCTTCAGCAAAACTTAGAACAAAGGATGATCAGGGTTGTAGATTTTTCATGACTTATATAGCCCAAAAAATCTGACTTTTTACGCCTTTTCCCTTAAGTCCACGATGCGCTTTAGATTATATTAATAGAATTTGGCGTACAATGTTGACTGGATAAAAAAGTCACTCATTTCACACTAGTGCGTGATGCGCACTAGTGTATTTTGAGTTACTTTTTCCACCTACTGCGTTGACAACAGATTTCTCAGTGAATTATCACTGGTCTGCGACGCGTCTTGGTCGCGGACCAAGTGTTTGAAATTTTTCTTTCTTGTTTTCTTGCGCGGGTTGTCTTGTTTTGCTCCGGGTCTCATTTCGAAATCTTATAATCTGATAAAATCAATAAAAACACAAACCCAAAGCGTAATTTATCTAGTGTTAACAAAATACACAAAATTTTATTAAAATACCGACAACTCTACGGATTTACCCTCGCACTTAACTTTAGTTATGGGACTTTTGTTTATTTAGTCATATAAATACGCCTAAGATCACCACCCCACACTTAAAGCTTTATTCGTCCTTGGGCAAATTAAGACACATGCATGCAGACACCTAAATAGTATGTACAATAAACTTTATATGCACAACCTTTTCCTACCCAACATGAACATTTTTCAAGCTTCCTAGCAATACCAACTTTAATAAATAAATGCGGACTCATACAGAATTATCGTTACAGTTTTACCTAATTACCTCCCTAAGATGATCATGTTCCCTCACTAGAAGAATTACCCATGCACTCAATTTCTTTTAGAAGAAGATTTTATTTGGGTACACAATCAACTCTCCCTCTCATAAAAGAAATCTTATGTTGTTTCTACTATTATAGACTTGCCCTTAATGTTTAAATTTTTCCTAGTTAGAATTTTTCATTCAAAGGATCGCTTAGGTCTTTAATTTGGTTGTAATGTAGGCTTGCTGGTGGGATAATATTCTACATATGTCTGTCAAGGTTCATTTCCCAATCATTTAAGGCGTACACTACCCTGTATTTCACTTCTTTTGCCCTTTTAATCTTTTTTCAGCATTCTTTATTTGTTTCAGCAATTTACTACTCAAAATTATCAACAAATATTAACAAACACATTATTTTTCTATTTTCTAATTTCTGGTTTTTTTTGAATAGTACCTCCGAACCATAAATTTTTTTACTGTTTAGGTTCCATTTAAGTTGCTCATTCCCTGACTATTTATTCTAAAGCGCTTAAGAGTTAGGATCAAATATTGTTAAAAGTCAAAGAAGGGGTTTGGCTTGAAATGTGGCTAATGAAAGAAAAAGTTTAAAGCTTAACGGGGTTAACTAGGATATTTTAATAAACAGGATAAAAAAGTCCAATTTATTTAGGTTACCAAAGAAATGCCTAGATCCTTTCCCTTAAATTTCAAAATCTACTAAGTTAATTTAACATACTGGGCAAGTTCCTAAGAGCTATAGCAACAAACACTAACAATTCAACTCACACTCATATGACACCTTTTTACCGTAAGGCAACACTAGATTCACTATCACTTATTTCTCATGAATTCAAAATTAAGCAGATATTCATCAGTATAAATTTCAAGTTTAAGCTACTAAAGACTCAAGAATTTATGCCATCTTAGTTTTCATGGTTTAACATATAAGGAATATTTTTACATACTACTGACACTCTAAAATGAGACTCTATTTGATACATACCCTTAGGACGGTCGTCATCCATCCATCATAGGGTAATGTCACTTAACTATGACTTACCACAGTGATAATTATACTAAAATGCATTAATAATAAATATTCATGATAATTAAAAACATACTACATACTAGTAATCACATAAACAAAGAAAATAAGAAAGCTGTCCACAAAAAGAAAATCATAATCATGTCAAAATAAAACAACTGCAGTAGCAAAAATAATAGCATGTATGAAGGTCAGTAGCCTGAAATAATACTCCCATCCCACACTTAAACAATAGCACTGTCCCCAGTGCTAACCAAAAAGAACTTGTGGAATGGGGTGTAATCGCTCAATCCTCTTCTGTCGAGTTATCATTAGCATCCTCCACCTCGTCATCCTCCATATCGCTTTTGTTTGTATCTGGGTAGGAGGGAATGTTATCATCAAGCGGCTCCACGAGATGAGGTTCGATGCCCAATATCGCATGGGCATGATCATTGAGGGGATATTGGATCTTTACTTCAGCAATCTCCTCAAGTGTGATAAGGCGGCCACTCGCCCGCAGCAACAACGTCTGCATCCCGAACATTTGTGCCATGACCAACTTATCCCTGCGGGCATGCTCGGCGGTAGTAAGGGTAGGTGGTGTGCCAGGCTCTAGTCCCTAAACAGCGCTGACGATGCAAGGAGATGCCTCGATGTGTGGACGGTAGTCAAGAACATTTGTGGGCACACCTGCGAGCATACACATCTCAATAATAATGCCGCCAAATGCGTACTTGTGGCCCTTGTGTGCTCGGGCCTTCCACATGGCCGACCTTAATATCGACCCGAAATTAAGCTCCATACCCGTCATCAGTGCGTACACGAGGGAAACCCGATCCCTGGTGACCTCGGAGAAATGTTGGCTCAGAAAGAGTCCATGTTTCACGATCTTCAGCCAGATACGGGCCTGTTTCTTGAGTTGTCCGAAAGGAAAGGTCTGATGGAAGCCTCTTTATACGTGCCTATCCTAACGAACAGTCGATTGAGGGCCCGAGAGTATGTGCCGGATGGCTTGGTAAGGAGGGTACTAGACTAGTGCATCAAAGGAATCCGAGATCTTTGAAGGTGTCCCAATGATCTCATTAATGATCAAAGGGCTGAAGTCTATTGTCACACCTTGCACTTTAATCTGTCGGGTGCGTGCCTCCTTGCTCATATTTGCGTAGAAATCTCGGATGATGCTCAGATTGCAGGGTCATGGCGGCTCAAATAGGAAGTATAGCTGGTATGCAAGGCACCTCTCGTATATGGCTGGGCATGCTTGGTTGAGCGCCTCCGCATCTATCGGAAGTCCGGAAAGTTCTTGGACTCAGGGTGGCTTTTGTACCACTTGAGACCAACTCTTTCAACTGCCTTCTCCCCGTATATCATTTGCCTCTTTTTGTGTTTAGAGCCCTTCGGGACTGTTGGGATGTCCGGGGACCTTCTTCTAGTGGGTGCAGCTGCAGGTCTGCTAGATTGACCTGATTACCTTCCTCGAGATGACATAGTAACCTGTAAAATCAAATTGAACTCATCGGTGGGTAGAGTTGTAGTATAGACAGCTTTATGTTATACAAACCAACCACCCCACACTTAGATTAAACGTAGTAGGTGAGAGGGTACTCAGACTTCCCAACTCACATCACCCCAGTAATTAAAATTTTGGCAGCATAACAACATATAACAGTGCAACAGTACAGCAAGCACAACCCAAACTATCCATGTTTAATTCAACAACCACTCTAAACTGTTAAACAATACTCATTATCAACATCTAGTTGTCCTATTTCAACAAATAGGCATGGTAAAAAGACTTAAAGATAAAGCCGTATAAGAGAGGAGCTAAAAGATACCCATTTTGTACCCTTAAACAAAACACAACCCTATTTCCTCATTTTCAACAGTGAACCAGGCCCTACTGACTAAAACTTAACAACTCACACACAACAATACAGGGGAATGGAACAAGGGATAACATATGAACAATACTCAGGTCTATCCACTCATTTTCAGCATTGAAATGGTCCCCAGTTCAACATAAAGCAGGTTTTTAGCAGCTAAATGATTCGTACTTGCCTGGATTCATGATTTCTAGACTCTTAAGCCCCATAAAGCAATCAAGGCAATCAACGAAGTCAAGACACAAAGCTAAACACTGATCACGGTTTGACAATCAGAGAGTATCAGAAGTGTTTATTGTCAAATTGAAACATCCAACAGCTTACTTCCTTGAATGTTCAAAAGAGATCTAACCATTTCCCCCCAATGTTCTCATTTCAGCATTTTTCATACTAGGACTCACACACGTGTATTATATGAATTAGCTAGACAAGTAGCGAGTTAAGAATCCACGACTAGAAAAATTCAACCCATGGAAATACCATTTCAAGTTTAGCAAGCCCACAACTTTAATTAGAAGGAAGCAGTATACTTAAATAACAATTTCCAAACTCCAACATTTCGAGACAGTGATACCATAACAGGTGAGGACTAAGTTTCAAGAATGTAATCACAACTAACCACCCCCCACACTTGAATTTTTGCACACTTTTCTCAATATCAGTACACACAATCCACAACTTAGAGAAAAGAAGAGAACTTTCCCATTTTCCCTAAATTTGACAGGAAATTCGGCCTAGGGTTCCAAACCCTCACAAAAGTGCACAAAATTTTTCAAAACAAGATTTTAGGCCTTAAATCTAAGCATTCATGAGTAGGCTAATATCAATCTTTTTAAAACATTAACTTTATTAGGCTAACATCAAGTTAATTAACTTTTTCAATTTCAATTTTGCGGATTTGGGTGATTAGGGAAGTTCTTTGGAGAGAAAAGTGAGATAATTGAAAAATGGGACCGGGATGGGGGTTCAAATGAAGGGGAAAATGTTTAAAATCCATCGGGTCGGGATAAGTAGAAAATGAACTAAAAATAACACATGCGCGCCTCCTCTCCGCGTCACGGAGAGGACAAGATTTTATACTTTGTTAAAAAAAAATTCTTTTGTTTTGGCAAGGGGTGCGCGTAGCAGAGGGGACACAAAAACCTCTCTGCCATGAACAGTAAAAAAAAATTTTCTCGTTCGGGGCTCGAAAAAATTGACCTAACACTTAAACATGCTAAATTATGTTACAACAATTGATTTTGACCCAAAAAAATTTTGAAAGTTAATCAACGACTCAACAGAAAATTGAAATCGAAAAATTGCACAGTTTTGACACCTAGTTCGCGACGCGGACTAGTGTTTTTCTGTGTAATTTTTTAATTTTTGATTTTTCTAGGCGTTTAAGTCATGAAAACATTATTATTATTATTATTATTATTATTATTATTGTTATATAATATATATATCTATATATATTTTTATTTATTTATTTATTTAATTATTGAAAATTGAAAATTAAAATAACATAGAAAAATATCACCTCATTCACGGGTAGCCTCCCGTGTAGCGCTTGATTTAACATTGCGGCACGATGCAGCACAGACTTACTTATCTTTGGCCAATTCAATGGCCTCCTCAACTTTGGTCGTGTCTTCCCCGTAGTAGTGCTTGACACATTGGACCGTTTACCAAAAATGTTTGGTTGAAGGTCCCGTCCCTTAGTTCCACTGCTTTATGTAGTGTTATGGATACCACCATGTAGGGTCCACTCCATTTTGATCGCATCTTACCTGGGAACAAATTCAAACGAGAGTTAAAGAGAAGTACCTATTGGCCCGGCTTAAAAGTGCGTTTGATTATATGTCGATCATGCACCCGCTTGGTCTTTTCTTTGTAAAGTTTAACATTGTTGTACGCTTGAAGCCAGAATTCTTCTAACTCCTCCAATTGTTCCAACCTCTTTCTTCCGGCAAGCTCGGGATCCAGATTTAACCTTTTAATTGCCCAATAAGCTTGGTGTTCGAGCTCTATCGGAAGATGACAAACTTTTCCATACACCAATCGATACGGGGATGTGCCAATTGGCATTTTGTAAGTTGTCTGGTATGCCCACAAAGCTTCATCAAGTTTGGACGATCAATCCTTCCTTGTGGCGTTTATCATCTTTTGTAAGATCTACTTGGCCTCCCTGTTAGACACCTCTACTTGCCCGCTGGTTTGGGGATGGTATGCAGTGTCCACCTTATGTCTCACCCCGTACTTTGCAAGAAGGTTCTTCACTATTTGGTTGATGAAATGGGTACCACTATCGCTAATGATGGCTCCTGGTGTACCAAAATGGGTGAACATGTGCTTCTTCAAGAATTTACTTACCACCTTGGAGTCATTGCTAGGTAAAGTTGCTGCTTCCACCCATTTGGACACATAATCGACTGCGATCAAGATGTAAGTATTACCAAAAGAGGGTAGGAATAGACACATGAAGTTCATCCCCCAAACATTAAAAACTTCTACCTCTAAAATGTTATTTAATGGCATTTCATGTCTCGTAGAGATAGTACCTGTCTTTTGGCAAGTATCACAAGATTTCACATAATGTATAGCGTCTCTAAATAAAGTTGGCCAAAAGAAATCCAATTGGAGCACCTTGTGAGCTGTATGCTCGCCTCCGTGATGACCCCTGTATGGAGAAGCATGACATCTTGCTAGGATCTGCCACATCTTTGCTTCGGGCACACACCATCTCACCGTACCATCAACCCCTTGCTTGAAAAGATAGGGCTCATCCTATATGTAAGCATTGCGTCATGGGCTAACCGCTTGCATTATTGATGGCTGGGGTCTGGGGGAAAAACTCCACTTACCAAGTAGTTGACGATGTTTGTGTACCATGGTAGTTCCTCCACTTCAAGTGCCAGCAGCTTCATCCAAAAATTCCTCCTTGATTTGCATTTGTTCCCCAATGTGAGCATCATTTTCCTGGCGAGAAAAATGGTCGGCAATCTGGTTTTCGCTCCCTTTTCGATCCTTGATCTCAATATCAAATTCTTGGAGAAAAAAGATCCACCTAATGAGCCTTGGTTTTGCATCCTTCTTGTTGAACAAGTAGCGGACAATAATATGATCAGTGAAAACGATGACTTTGGTGCCCACCAAATAAGATCTAAATTTATAAAACGCATATACTAATGCGAGCATCTCTTTTTCCGTAACTGAATGTTAATTTGAGCAGAATCAAGAGTTTTGCTCACGTAGTATATGCAGTGGAACACCTTAGCCTTTCGTTGTCCCAAAAGAGCACCCACTGCCATGTCACTTGCATCACACATAAGCTCAAACGGTAGATTCCAATCTGGTACTTGCTGGATAGATGCCTCAACCAACTTTTTCTTCAATGTCTCAAGTGCCTGCAAACATGAAGAATCAAATTTAAATGGTACCTCTTTTTCTAGGAGTGCACAGAGCGGTTTGGCAATCTTCAAGAAGTCCTTAATGAATCTACGGTAAAATCCTGCGTGTCCAAGAAAGCTTCGAACTCCTTTGACTGAAACAGGTGGTGGCAGCTTCTCAATCACTTCAATCTTGGCTCGATCCACCTCTAAACCACGCTTAGATACCTTGTGCCCCAAAATTATCTCTTTCTTAATGAGAAAATGACATTTTTCCCAATTAAGGACAAGGTTAGTTTCCCCACATCTTGCTAAAATCTTGTCTAGATTTTTCAAACACTTTTCAAAAGATTCCCCTAAAACTGAGAAATCATCCATAAACACTTCCAAATACTCCTCGACCATATCGTGAAAAATGGCCATCATACACCGTTGAAAAGTGGTCGGTACATTGCATAACCTAAAGGGCATGCGTTTGAAGGCATATGTACCATATGGACAAATGTGATTTTCTCTTGGTCTTCCGAAGCAATGGTGATTTAATTATACCCCGAGTAATCATCCAAGAAGCAATAATATTCTTGCTCAACAAGTCTATCAAGTATTTGGTCAATGAATGGTACCGGGTTGTGATCTTTCCGGGTGGCATAGTTTAGCTTCCTGTTATCCATGCAAATCCTCCATCCCGTCACCATTCTAGTTGGGATCAATTCATTTTTATCATTGGTGATTACCGTCATGTCCCCTTTTTTTCGGAACACATTGTACTGGGTTGAACCATTTGCTAGTGGAGATGGGAAAAATGATTCCCGCATCTAACCATTTAATTACCTCCTTCTTCACAGCTTCTTTCATAATTGGGTTCAGTAGTCTTTAAGGTTGCGCCAACGGTTTATGACCTTCCTCCATGAAGATTCGGTGCATACATAAAGCTGGACTAATGCCGTGGATGTCCGACGTTTGCCACCCCATATCTCTTTTCCTCTCCTAAAGCACCACTACAACATCTTCTACCTGGGTTGCAATCAATGAAGCAGACAAAATCACAGGTGAAGTATTATTTTCTCCAAGAAACACATACCTGAGATATGAAGGTAATGACTTCAATTCCAGCTTTAAATGGTTTCGATGGAAGACCTAACACCTTATTTAAAGGTTCAGCCACCTTCTTGAACATGCTTGCGTTATTGTTCAATACACTCTCAATTTCGAGAGCCTCCATATCATCCACTAGCCCTTGCTTTAGCAACACTGTTGCTAGCGGGTCTTGAACCTCCACTTGACTTACCGAGGCAGCCATGTCTATTACCGTGATGGCCGCCAAATCTGTATATGCAGCTGGTAGTTTGATGGCCTTATACACAAGTCCAAACTTCAAAAATAACGAACTTGGCATAAGATTTATGCTTACCCCAAGGTCACACAACCTTTTGGCATTCAAACAGCTCCCAATAGTTACTTGCACCGTGCTTATCCCAAGGTCACACAACCTTTTGGCATTCAAACAGCTCCCAATAGTTACTTGCACCATGAAGTTTCCAGGATCTTTTAGCTTTGTTGGCAATTGAGTTCTATTCAAGATTCTAGAGCTACAAGCTTCGGTGAGTACCACCGTCTCATATTTCGCCAACTTGTTTTTGTTGGCAACAATATCATTCACGTACTTTGCATATTTTGGAATTTCCTACAAAATATAAATAATTGATAAGTTAATTTGTACTTGCTTTAAGAGCCCGATGATTTTTTGAAAACATTCATCCTCCTCCTTCTTTTTCAGCTTTTGTGGGAATGGAGGCGTTGGCTTAGGCAATGGAATTTCCTAATCAGTGGACATGCTTGGAATCAGGGGTTCCTCATTTTGAACACCACTTGGTTCAACCATATTTTTCTTCTTAGGCACCAATTCGATCAATGGCCTCCCACTTCTCGTGCTTACGACATGAACTTGCTTGGGATATGGATCCGTATCTCCCGGCAAACCTCCTTAGGGTCTTGAGTTCATAGAGCTTGCCAATTGCCCCAATTGCTTCTCCAAATTTTGAAGATTTTGTTTGTGTCTTTGGATTTCTTCTTCTTGGAGATTTCGATTTGCCAAAACTTGCCTTAAAACTTCACTATCCACCATGTTGTTCGAATTGGCCTGCTTCACCGGTTGGTGCATTTGTTGATTGTAGTATGGCTGGCTTCCTTGTGGACGTTATTATTGAGATTGTCTTTGATTTTGTTGGTTACCACCCCAAGAGAAGTTAGGATGATTCCTCCAATTTGGGTTATAGGAATTCCCAAAGCCTTGGTATCCGCCTCTATTTGCATTTCCAACAAAATTTGTTGCCTCCGGTTTTGAACCGCAAAATTCAACAGTGTGATCTCCTCCTCCACAAACATTGTACCAATTATTTTGTTGTTGTTGTTGTACTGCGTTTACTTGTGCGGAATGTTGATTTACTGCTGGATTTTTCTGTTGTTGACCCATTGTTAAGTTGTTAAATTAGGTCTTCATCATGTTTTGCATAGCAGAAATTGTGCTTGGAAAGCAGTGATGATGTTAATTTCTAACATTCCAGCTTCCTTAGGAACAACGGGTCGACTTGATCCTCCATTCCACTCGGGATTTCCTTGAGCTATATGATTGAGAACTGTATACAACTAATCGTATGTCTTCTCCAATGTTTGTCCTCCTGCAGCGGAATCAAGAAGAATCTTTGTGTTTGGTTCCAATCCTTCAATGAAGGTATGGAACAACTCTTCGTTAGATTGACAATGATGTGGATAATTAATAAGTAAATTTTTAAACCTGTCCCATGCTTGATATAAGTTCTCCCTTGGACTTTGCTTAAAGCTTAGAATTTCACTTCTCAATTTGACCGTCTTACCGGATGGAAGGAACTGAATAAAAAATTTTCTAGCAAGATCATCCCACGAAGTAATGGAGTTTGGTGCTTTAATTTGCAACCACCTCCTTGCTTCTCCCAACAATGAAAAGGGAAACAAGGTCATCCTCACATAATCCCGATTTACGCCTGTAGGAATGAAAGTGTCAGTGATTTCTAAAAAAATTTGAAGATATACCAGTAGATCTTCATGTGGCAGTTCTGTAAACTGCCCGGTTGAGTGTAACAATTGAACCATATTTTGTTTAAGCTCCCAATGACCACCAGGTTCTGGCTTTTCGATACAACTAGTGACATTGGTGGTTCTAGGAATGGCTGCATCTCTTACTGTCCTAGGTGCAGGTAGTGCAGGTAGATTTTGTTCCGCCATTTCTTCTTCGACAGGATCATTTTCTTCCTTAGTCTCCATTATATTTTTCTACTCAATGATTTCAATTGACAGAGTTTGAAACAAGACAGCTCCTCTCCTCTTAGATTGACGAAAGTATGTATCTTGCTCCTCCAGTTTAGAAGTAAATTTTCTGCACAATAAACACAACTAAGATCAAATGTAGTGAACACCACAAAACAAACAACTCAAAAAATCACTCAATTTATACTTTAAATCCACGTCAACGGTGCCAAAAACTTGTTGCCTCCCAGCACACGCAAGTGCATGTGGTCAAAACAAGTAATATAGTAGCCTTATTTAATGGACCAGATTATTGAACCCAAGGGATTTAATATAAATTGTTTAATATTTCAAGTTATAATGCTTAAAGGAGATAAAGCATTTATTTATGAAATTATGTACGAAAATAACCACACTTAAAACTAAACTAGTAAATGTTGCAAATAAAATGAGATCTTCTTTTATCTTGTATGTTATTTATCCAAATATTGCGAGATTACGGCATTGTAACCTCAATGACGCTGTATTAATCTTAAAGTTAATACTTATGTTTGGGCAGTGGATTATTGATTCAAAGGGTTGAAATTACCAAATCGGGGCTGCACACCTCCGTTTGCCTATTCCTATTGTTTGCCAAACTACGGTGTTGAGCGGAGATAAATAATACAATAGAAACGCATTAATAATATCTTTCTGTACATTAAATCAAGCTTGGTGTAAAGGTAGTTGTCACAAGTCTCCAATACACAAATCAATCTCATATTTTAATTGAACAAGCTCCTTATATTATTATGTTCTTAAGCATTCCAACATCTTTCGGATTTACAATGTTAAACATATTCATTTTCATAAGTGATTAAGCTAAGAAATGTAGATTTAAATAATATAAGAACAATCATAAATAACCATTCATAAGCATTAAAAACTCAAAGATTAACACATTGTCTATGGCTGCAATCCTAGAAAATGGAAAGATTAGCCACTCATGCTAATCATACACACAAATATTACAAAGAATTATAATAAAATGAAAAAATGAAAAATAAAAACTAACCAAGAGTGGTCTTCTACAGTGCCCATCCGCCTTATAGGTTTCAGCAAAACTTAGAACAAAGGATGATCAGGGTTGTAGGTTTTGCACGACTTATATAGCCCAAAAAATCCAATATTTTATGCGTTTTCCCTTAAGTCCGCGACACGCTTTAGTATTATATTAATAGAATTTGGCGTACAATGTTGACAGGACCAAAAATTCACTCATTTCATACTAGTGCGCATACTGCGTTTGACGACAAATTTCTCAGTGAATTATCACTAGTCCGCGATGCGCCTTGGTCGCGGACAAGTGTTTGAAATTTTTCTTCCTTGTTTTCTTGCGTGGGTTGTCTTGTTTTGCTCTGGGTCTCATTCCGAAATCTTAAAATCTGATAAAAACAATAGAAAAAACACAAACTCAAAGCATAATTTATCTAGTGTTAATAAAATACACAAAATTTTAAAATATCTAAAACTCTACGGATTTACCATCGCACTTAAACTTTATTTATGGGACTTTTGTTTATTTAGGCGTCTAAATACGCCTAAGATCAAATTTTCTCCCTCATTTTATGTCTACCCTTACACCAACCACCCTCAACTTAGGCTTTTGGCCTGAGTCAAGGTGCACAATATCCAACCTAGGAACCAGAGCCACTTTTGGTAGCCACCCTCAACTTAGGTTTTTTGCCTCAATCAAGATGCACAATGTTCAAGGAAGGACCAGAGCCAATTTCAGGATTTTTTCCATCTAATAAGGCTAGGTCACTTAGGTTTTCACAAATAAAAAAAGTACATGTAAGGCTCAAACATTAGGATCAAGGGACTTTTCATACATTTGGTTGGTTGTTTAGGCTAAGTGGACTATTATGACGAGCTAAGATCCTTTCCTAACCAACTAACCTACAATCTAAGTCAGAGTAACAGGGCAAGTTCTGAATTGAAATATAATACATGAATTTAGCAAAGTGATCTCACACTCACATGGCACTGATTACACTATCAGTACAGACTCTCATATCATGTTTTTCATCTCAATTTTATCCTCACTTATCAGAACAAGTATTGTCAACACAATTAATATACATGGTTGCTATTCTAGATTAACTACAAAAATTTTTGGTGTATTTATTTTTCACACAAAAGCACAAAAATACATATATTCCATAGGTATTAGTACTATATGTTATCAATACTACCTACACATCCTAAACATGTCGGTTCAAAAAAAATTAAATATTCACGAGGAAAAAAACACATGCAAGAAAACCCCCTAGGATTCAAAATTTAGGATAGTTATAGGCCAAAGCTACTCAGACTTCACTGAAACCTATAACTACCCACACCTCATCAAAAAAGAGGTGCATTATCCTCACTGTAGGTTGATGATTGCATATAAGGCTAGCTATTGAATCCAATTAGCATTATATTCTTGTGATACTCATTGTGCTAGGGTTTAGCCTAAAGGGTGGGATTTGTTATGTTCATGTGATTCTCACCGTGCTAGGATAGAGCCTATAGGGTGAGGGTTGAGTCTACTTTGGCAAAGTAGACTCCTCTTTCGCTTGGTAAATTCACTACTTAAAAAACCTATTAAAAGAGACCTCATCGGGTCTCTTTTACAAAAAAAAGACCTCAACGTTAGGTCTCTATAATGTAGGTAGCTTTTTTGTAGAGACCTCATGAGGTCGCCAAATAGAGACCTCACAAGGTCACTAAATTTTTCTCTTAATTTTCTAAAACAGAGACCTCATGTGGTCGCTAATTTATTATTTATTTTTATTTTATATTTTACTAAAGGAGACCTCATGAGGTCACAATTCTATAATTATTTTTATTTATATTTACAAAAAGAGACTTCATGAGGTCTCTATACTTTATTAAATTTATTTAAATTCATATACATAGAGACCTCATGAGGTCGCTTTTTCAAAACATGTAAGACGAAAAAGTGACCTCATGAGGTCTCTATTGTAAGGACTTAGATTTTTAAGCTTATTTATGTTGTTTAAAGTCGTCATGGGCCCCCTACATCAAGCCAAGTTCAAAGAATTTTTCGTTGGCTAAGTTCGACACTAGTACAGGTAGAAAGGTCGACTTTAAACAAGCATAACTCTTAGCATATTTGGAACTGGGTGGCCCACGACATGTGAAATGAAAGTCCTTTGAGTTAGCTTCAAAATGCACTTGGTTTCACCTTATTTTGATGTCGGATGAAGGAGTCATGACCATTTTCGTGAGTCCCTCCCTTGAAGTGAAGCCCCACGGGCACCTATACGGGCAGTGGTGTCTTGTACGGACCGTGTGAGGTGTATTGAGTTGGAAAAGGCTATTTTTTGCCTAAGGTTTGGGGTACAACCAGTGGCATAGGCCGTGTGGCTTACCACTAGCCGTGTGGTTGGTCGTAGGGTGAGTACAAGAGAGGAATAGTGGGCGTTTGTGGGAGTTTTCTTGCTAAGTGTTGTGCCACGCCCCTCACCACGACCCGTGGCATGGTGCACGACCCATTATCCTTGGCATGGAGCCTGGGAAACATTTTCCAGCACCAAGTATGGTGCCACGAGCCTCCAAACGACCTGTGAGGCTCCACACGAACCGTGGAGGCCTCCGTGGTTGCGACGAGATGTCTTTTTCCAATCGATTTCCAACTTCAATTTTTAGACCAAATAACTTATCACGGGCACTCCATATGACCCGTGGGACCTTCCATAGGGCACCACTTTGCCAATTTTTCCATCAATTCACTAATGGCATTTTCGTAAATGCTAATTATTCTAATGACCCTTTTTGACTTCCTAAGCTATCTTAACCTTCCTAAAAGACTTAAACAATGTTCCAAAGGATATAACTCACTACTCTCATCTCATCACACTCCCAAATCCTCTCAAGAGCTTCCATTAAGCTCGAATTCAGTTTCAAGGAAACCCAAGAACAAGTTTGGATTCCAAGACCCACAATTCCAAGGAACTCAAGGTCTAAGGTATGTGGGTTGATCCTTGACTTTCTTTCAATCAAGGAGATCCAAAATTATTTTTAAGCAAACTCATAGATTTCTATTTACTTTAATTTCAGAGTTTTGAAGATTATGAATCCTATAATTCTAATTATGCATGGGTAGTGTTTATTTGATGATTTTAATGTGATTTAAACTATTACCTGAGGATCTTCTTCGGGGTTTATGGAATTTCACATATGAATGCCCTCTTTAAGACTTCTAAATGCATGAGTGATTAAACTATGAATTTAAATATAAATTTAATTATGTTTTCGATTAAACTTCATATTATATTGCTGATTTTAGATTGAATCCTAATTACCCATGCCATTCTCTCATTATTCATAGCATATGCATTCATGTACATGGGTTAGTATGGGAATTATGTTATGGTTTAAGCCCAATTATGTTCTATGGTATGACTTTGATAAAATGTTGGTTATGACAATATTGTGATCACATATAAGTCTTTGATTTTGACTCTTTGAGCATTTTGGGTGCTTGCATCATTTTATATATGAATGAGCTATTCCTATGCAAGAGTATAAAGACTATGAAATTATGTTTTGGCCTTTAACCCTAAGAATGCATTAAGATGGTTTCGAAAATGATTTACGTCGTCTGAAAGTATATATATATATATATATATATATATATATATATATATATATATGTATGTATGTATGTATGTATGTATGTATGTA
>JAPFFP010000046.1:5072697-5082806 GCA_026153255.1 Solanum medicagineum
TGTGAGTTTGTTTTCAACCGGACTAGTTTAATAATAGAAAAAATCTATGGGGTAGAGGTGGTTGTAATTGTCTTTAGATTGAGCCTTGTCCGAGGATGGCGTAGGTAGTATGTGGTGTTTTATTTTGTGATATATCAACAAAACATTAATATTTATTCTTAGAAAAATAATTTATCAAATCGGATTGGAAAACATCAATCATTATGGTAAAATACTTTTGATTTTGTGACAAAATTTCATTGACTTGTGATGAACCTTTCAAAAACTCCAATTGCAGATTTATCACGTAGTGTCGATTTCTTGTTTCATTTCAATTTTCTGCATCCACATCATTCTTTAGCAAGAATACAACAACACAAAAAAGAATCATTGCTTATCACTTTATTTCTTTCTTATATTTCTTCCTTTTCAAAAAAGTTAAATTAGTTCAGGCAAAGCATTGATAGTCCTAAAATAAATCTAATATTGTTCCAAAACTTAGTCACTTTCTTCCCCGTCACAAATGGTACATAAGCAAGCCTCATACTTTTTGCAACAAACATTTTACTAGGTAAGATTCTAGCCTAAGTCCTTACATTAGCATTAACGATTGAAGTTAAGGGTTCTTAGTCTATTTCAGCCCGTTGGATTAGAACATGACTCATACCTATTATTCCATTGGAGTTTGGTTAAATAAGAGCCATGTTTTTGTGAGGCACCAAATTTATAGTCTTATGATGCTCATGGTCGATAATGCTTTCAGAACTTTGATAGGAATTAGTACCTATCAATTTTTTCATTGCCATCTAATTTCAATTCCAACATCTGATTGAATTCCTCTTTTAACCTGTGATTGTTTTCTTTCCCAGACCTCAAGTTATGGTAGATGATTCTCAAATCCGCTTTATCAGTATTTGGAGTTCCTCTTTGCTCATCCATGATTTATTGGAGAGAAGTATATGTTAGAGGTTGCCTAACATGCACCAATAGAAAGTCATATTTATTATTTATGAGATATAATCTATGACATTATATAATAACCATTTATTTTGAGATGTTGCTTTTTTAGTCCAGATGAATAATTTCACTAGTTTTTAAAAGTAAAGCTTTAAACCATATTTAGAAAAAATATATTTCAAGTTCTAAATACTCTTGACAAAAAAATAGGCTTACCATAATTTCAGATGAATAAAACATATTTGAGATAGAATAAATAAAAGGTAAAATGATGAAAAATATCCCTAAACTATTTGAAATGGAGCAGAAATACCTCTATGTTATGTTTTGGCTTAAAACTACCCCTCAATTATATTTTTGGCTCAAAAATATCCCTCAATTAAATTTTTAGCTCAAAAATACCCCCCTCTAATGGAAACAAAAAAAAGAATTAAAAATACCCTCGAGCTATCAGAAATGGAGCAAAAATGCCCCTTGATAAGATTTTGATTAAAAAATACTCCTCCCTTTCTTAAAATTTTGGCTAACAAAAATGACACCATGCTTACTATGTGGACAAAAAGCACCACATGATCGGTCCACACAAAACTCTATTTAGGGCCATAAGAGGTTTTCTTCTCGGATATTAGTTTCGGTACTAGCCGTTTCATGTAAAAAAAGAGCTGCTATTTCACTTGCAAACGTCTCAACAAGTTGATCTCTCAATGAAACATTGATTTATCCTCGTTATAATCATTACCTCCACCTTCAATCAGTTTCTCAAGTTCACAAGATCCAATTCTTCAAATTTTTCGAACCTACAAAACTTGTATAGAAATTGTTGTGCTCATGTTAGCAATGTAATACAATTAACATAAGTTATCATTTTCAAGAGATAATTCATTTGCAACTATAAATAAATTTTCTTTTTAATATAGTAAGTATTTAGACTACTCAAAGTCTGATAAAATTGATTTGACGATGTGTTGGGATTGCATTTTTTTATGAAAAAAGAATATTTTAAATAATAAATTTAAAATTTTAATGGAGTGGTATTTTTAATCGAAAACTAACCAAGGATATTTTTGCTCCATTTCTTATAGTTAAAGGATATTTTTGACTCTTTTTCATTTTTGTCAAGGACAAGGGGTATTTTTGAGTCGGAAATTTAAAGAAGAGGTATTTTTGAGCTAAAAATACAATAGAAGATATTTTTGAATCAAAATATAATAAAGAGTATATTTGCTCCATTTCAAATAGTTGAAGAGTATTTTTGATTATTTTTGCTAAGTAAAAAAAAAAAAGAAAAAAACAAAAGGAAAAAAATTAGGCTAAAAGAAGAGAGGAAGAAGAGGGAAATATGAGCAGCCCTTCATTAATTTGGAATTACTTTGCTGTCGCCGGCTATTCTCTGGGTTTTTGGTTAAAACCCCAACCCCGGTCTTATCCTACTTCCACTCTGCTCTCCAGCTTTCTCGCCATGCAATTGCTCTCCATTTCCCAATTCCATGACTAGGTAACACCTTCACCCGCCCTTAATTATGTATGCTTCTACTACCACCACATTCTTCACTCTTCACAATCCATTGTTGAATCGCTATAACCATTCCAATCACCGAATCCGCTCGGAAAAGCTAGCAGATAAACCCAGAAGTCCTCAGCTAGTTCCTATTACTTCAAGCCCAGCTAGACTCCTAAAATGTTCTATTACCCAAAAGGACACAAACCCGGTTAGCTATGATGACCAAAATCCTCTGAAACCCATTTTAAAGCCTGTAGTGTACACATTATTCTCTATTGCTTTTGGATTGTGCCCTTTTCTCGGGTTTCCATTCCCTGCTGTTGCTGCTGCACCGCCCCCTGCCACAGCTGAGCTGATACGGAAAACCAAGGAAGGTAGTAATAAAGGGAAAGATGTCCACCATACTATACATGAATATTCACATTGTACTAAGAGGTTGTTAGAGACGGTCTCAGGGTTGCTTAAAGTGATAGAGGAGGTGAAATCTGGTAAACAGGATGTACAATTTGTGGAGGAAAAGCTAGAGGACGTGACCATGAAGAAGAATGAGTTGCAACAGGAGATCATGAATGGTCTCTATGCGAAATTGAGATTGTTAAAGAGAGAAAGAGATGCCTTAGTCAAGCGGTCCGACGAGATTCTTGATGTAGTGCTGAAGATTAAGAGGGAGAAGGAAAGTTTATTGAAGAAGGCTAAGGGCGATGCAGTGGTAAAGGAAAAAGTTGCAAAATTGGATGAGGAAGTGAGACGGAGTGATGAGGAATATAGCGGGGTATGGGAGAGGATTGCAGAGATAGATGATGAGATCATGAGGAGAGAAACACTTGCGTTGAGCATTGGTGTGAGGGAACTTGCATCTATTGAGAGGGAGTGTCAAATCTTGGTTACGGAGTTTCTGAGGAAAATGAGGCTGCAAAGTGTTGAGAGGTAAGACAATATTAGAATTTTATTGTCTCATACATGATTTTTGATGTATAATAGTGCAAAAGATCTTTTGTTTGAGCAATGGTAGCAACACAACTGTGTTTCTGTTGATCCAAACAATGGATAGTGCCATGAATTTGGCATTGAGCTTTATTATTTTACATGTGCAATTAGGTCTGGGTATATCTTGGGAAGGAACTGCGCCTTCTCCATGATATTTTAATCAGCACCTCAAACATATGGTACTGTTGTGAAATGATTGTTTTTACTTTCTTTTAGAATTTAACCTCCTAAATTGCCTTGGTGCTTTCCAGGAATATGTCATCTAGACGTTTTAATGCTTTGTTCACTGTTATATTGGCTAGAATTTAATTCCATCTCCAATTGTACTTGTTCCTTAGTCAGCTAATCTACTTTATGCTGACGACTAGATAATTGACATTTAGCATGTTATTCTTGTAGGCTGTAGATAACCTTTTGTTCTTAGATGAGGTTAGTTTGTTTACTACTATTCGGAACAAGACTTGCTATTTGATGTTGTTTGTGAACTATACTTTCCCAATCATTTACATTGCTCTATATACTTGTGTGTCTTTGCAGCGTGGCTAGAAGCTCTCTCACTAAGCTTTCTAGATCTGAGGTAAAAGAAGAACTGCAAACTGCTCAAAGACATCTGTTGGAGCAGATAGTTTTACCTAATGTTTTGGAAGATGAAGACAATATACTCCTTCTTGATCAAGACTCTATGGTGTTTGGTCAGCGAATAGAACAAGCACTTAAGGCCTCAAGAGAGATGCAACGGAATCTCGAGAGTCGTATAAAGAAAAAAATGAAGAGATATGGCAATGAAAAACGTTTTGTAGTAAACACACCAGTTGAAGAAGTTGTCAAGGGTTTCCCTGAAATTGAATTGAAGTGGATGTTTGGAAACAAGGAGGTTGTAGTTCCAAAGGCCGTT
The DNA here is from genome assembly GCA_026153255.1 of Solanum medicagineum. Lineage (NCBI taxonomy): Eukaryota > Viridiplantae > Streptophyta > Magnoliopsida > Solanales > Solanaceae > Solanum > Solanum medicagineum. The sequence continues at coordinate 5,077,017 of JAPFFP010000046.1, forward strand.
AGTCTCCACTTGCATCATGGTTGGAAGAAATGGCGTGAGGATGTTAAAGCAGACCTCAAAAGGGATTTGCTGGAGAATGCTGAGCGTGGAAAAAAGTATATGGCTGAGAAACAGGTAATGTTTGCTGAAATACTTGGTTCTTCCTGCTTATGCTAGGTTGTGCAATCATCACTTTTACTCTTTCTTTCTATTACCATCAGCAGTTTGATCATTTAACAGTAACTTAACCATCTTGGAATTCCCCTTGTTGCTTATCTTCTCAATAGCTTATCTTTTTCTCTGTAGTAAGATCTACTTTGTATACATGACCACTCTTCAGAAAAAAGGGTAAGTTACTTTGTATCTGTTTAGTTGGGCTTTCTCAGTTACTGATTTAGTTGCATATCTTTGTCCTCAATTTTGTGATCCAGAAGTTAAAGACTCCGCATTGATTGTGGGGTTTGTACATTGTAGTTTGTGGGGTTGTGGTCTGATGTATAAATAGGAGCCTGCTAGGTAGAATGAAGGTGAGATTTTGAAAACTACTGGCTGTTACATTTCAAGCATTTTGAATGACCTGGTTGTGGGTATGGAAAGAGGTAGGGGTTAATTGATATAAATTTTGAGCTAAAAGGTGATCTTGGTAGTACAAGTTGCTGGCTCCTATTATCTTTTTCCCAAGAAATTCTTTTACCAGATTGCTCATATTAATTAAAGGTACTCTATCTTGAGACTTTTCAAAAACAAGGGAAGCAAAGTTCTGGAGTTTTACTTAATGGAGAATGAAAATAAATTTCTTGAGATCGACATTGGGTTCGTCATCAATTATTTCGTGATCTATTTTTGGACTTGACAAATGTTAGTTGACGAGATGAGTGGTGGAATTAACAATAAGCTGAAAGTTTGGAGACACATCCTTGAGTCTAAAGGTTTCAAGTTAAGCAGGACTAAGTAGAGTACCTGGAGTGTAAGTTTAGTGCTGTAATGCATGAGGTGGAGCTGGAAGTGAAGATCGATGCACGAGTCATATCCAAGAGAGGGAGCTTCAACTATCTCAGGTTACATCGAAGGAGACGGGGAGATTGATGATGATGTCACACATTTTATTGGAGGGGGGTAGGCAAAGTTGAGGGTCAATTTTGGGTACCGAGCGATAAGGTGTCATCTAGGCTAAAAGGAAGTTTTACATAGTTATGTTTTTTTTTTTTTTTTTTTTTTAATCTTAAAAAAAAAAAGTTTTACATGAGGTAGAGTGTTGTCCAGTCAAGAATGTCTATGTTTAGAAAATGAATGTAGAAGAGATGAGGATGCTCAGATGGATTTGTGGACATACTAGGAGAGATATGAGTAGGAACGAAGTTACACGGGGCAAGGTGGGATTAGCCTCTATGGCAGACAAAATAAGGGAAGCAGGATTAAGATGATTCTAGCTTGTGAAGAGGGTGTGCATGGATGCTCCAGTTAGGAGTTATGAGAGGTTGTCCTAGCAAGAGTTAGGAGAGGTATTAGTAGGCTGAAAAGGAAACAGGGAGGGGGTTGAACTTCAACTGACTGAGGATATGACCCTAGGTAGGAAGGTCTGGAGTCGAGGAAGGTTAGTAAGTAGTCGAATATTCCTACTTTAGGTGGGAGAGGCAGGGGCTAGCCCTATCTCTTCCCTATTTAGTGTTTAGTAATTACATAGTTTCTTATTCTTCAATGTGTTTTATTATGAATTGCTTCATGCGACAATTTATCTTGTTGCAACCGTGCTTCGATTAACTTCTCTTTTGATTCGAGTGTCTATCAAAAACCTCTCCACCCCACAAGGGTAGGGTTAAGGACTACTTACATCTTACCCTCCATAGACCCTATTTTGTGTGATCACACTAGGTATATTGTTGTTTTGGTTCCCTAATCGTTTGGTTCTATTTAAAATCTACATTTGAGGTAAAATGAGAAGGCTTCCCACTATCTACTTGGTATGCCCAGAGCAAAGTCAAAGTCCAAAGGTATATGGGACTCAATACTGGAAAAGAGTGTGAAAAAATTGACCAGGTGGAAGTCTCAATATTTACCTCTTGGGGAGGACTCCCACGGGTAAATGTAGTTTTAGATGCACTACAAACTTACGTGCTAGCACTCTTCCCAATCCCTTCAGGTGTTGTTGAGGGACTAGACAAGATCAGGGGTCCTTTTGATGGCAAGGGAACAAGGAAAAAAGAGCTTCCCACCTAGTCAAATGGAAGGACATTATTAGGAGTAAGAAACAAGGTGGGCTTGGCATTAGGAATCTGAAACACCAGTGCAAAGTTCTGAAGATCAAATGGCTATGGAAATATGCACAAGAGCCTTAGACCTATGGGGCAGTGTCATAAAAATAAGTATGGGGGAGAAAATTGGTGGGTATCCCGTATCCAAGGAGGTCACCACTCCATATGAGGTCAGTTTGTGGAGATCTATCAGGGCCTTCACTTAAAAAACATTCAATGATCAGAGTGCACAATGGAGTCAGGACCAAGTTCTAGAAAGACAAATGGATAGGGGCAAAGTCATTGCAAGAATTGTTCCTGGATCTTTTTGACCTTGTCCAAGATCAACACAATACAGTAGCTAAAATGTGGACTCAACAGGGATGGGATATGAGATTCAGAAGAGGGATGAATGATTGGGAGATCACAAGAGTGGTTGAACTATTTAAACAACTAGAGAGCTTTCAAGGGATGCGAGAAAGTGCAGATTGTTTGTGGTGGAATGGACCCCCTAAAGGACTTTGTAAGTCAGCTGAGGGTATAAATAATGTTGAATCAGATAGAACCACTGCATAATTTTTGGCCTTGGCAACATATCTGGAAGACTAAGATTCCTTATGAAGTTGCGCCCTTTACTTGGCTTCTAGCTAAAGAAGCTATCCTGATTCGTGAGAATTTGATTAAGTGGAAGATATCATTATGCTCAAGATGTTTCTTATGTGAAAAGGAAGCCGTGACAGTAAATCACTTGTTCCTACACTGTAGTATCACAGATCAGCCATTTTCATCAATCTTAGGGGCATAGCATGGGCAATGCCAAGCAAGATTGCTGACACCCTTTTTAGCTGGGAGGAAGCTGGAACTGGAGCAAGAAACATGGACTGATGGAGGATCATCCCTTCATATATATGGTGGACAATTAGGAAAGAAAGAAATGATAGTTATTTTGAGAATAGGTGCAATTCAGTACAAAAGACTAATCTAAATTATATTTTGTTATTTTGCTTTTTGTGTACTAAATCGTACTCTGGGGATACAGAATCAATCTGAGATGTTCTAGTTACCATTTAAGTCTGATAAATTTTTGGCATCGTCTGTATCTAATCTCACTCTTGTAAATATGGTTTTCCAGTACTGCCTAAATACTGGCTTGAATACAAAATTTTACCTGACAAAAACAAAATCTAATGCCATTACTTTTCTCCATGCGAGATACTGTGTTCTATCGGTGGTGACATCTGGTTTATAATGACGTCCAAATTCTTATTATAGGAAAGGATCCTCCTGGATCGGGATAGAGTGGTGGCAAAATCATGGTATAATCAAGAAAGAAAAAGGTGGGAGATGGATCCTGTGGCTGTTCCTTATGCTGTGTCCAAGAAGCTTCTCGAGAGTGCTAGAATCAGACATGACTGGGCTGCGATGTATGTTATGTTGAAGGGAGATGATAAAGAATATTATGTTGATATCAAGGTATGATCCTCTATCTGCACATTGATTTCTCTTTCTGATGTAAATATGGCATTTATTTTTAACGTCATCATTTTTATTTCAGGAATATGATATGATCTATGAAAATTTTGGAGGTTTTGATGCCTTGTACCTGAGAATGCTTGCTTCAGGTATCCCAACTGCGGTTCAGCTGATGTGGATTCCTTTCTCAGAGCTGAACTTCCGTCAACAGTTTCTCTTGGTCACAAGACTCTGTTATCAATGTCTAAATGGATTGTGGTCTCTAAAATTTGTTTCAAGAGGAAGAGATTGGATTTTGGAGAAAGTCAGAAACATAAATGATGACATTATGATGATGATTGTTTTCCCTACTGTGGAATTTTTCATCCCTTATCGGGTATATCTTAGCCTGCAGTTTGACCCTGGTTTATTGTTAATCTTCCTCCTCCTTTTCAACGGTGTTTTCAGAGCAGTCTCTTGCTGTTGTGGTGTAGGTGAGGATACGGCTGGGTATGGCATGGCCAGAGTATTCCGATCAAACTGTTGGCGCAACGTGGTACTTGAAGTGGCAATCTGAGGCTGAAATAAGTTTCAAGTCAAGAAAAAGAGATGATTTTCAGTGGTATCTCTGGTTTTTGATTAGATCTACAGTATATGGCTATGTATTGTATCATGTGATACGCTTTATGAAGAGGAAAATTCCACGACTTCTTGGTTATGGACCTTTAAGGAGGAATCCCAACTTACGGAAGCTGCAGAGAGTGGTACAGTTACCTCCTCGACTCAGTTATGTATCTGTTGTCTGGACAGTTGTTTGTTTGTTTATGCCGTAACGCATAGCATTCTCTAGTGAAGTGGGCCATAGCTTTTTTACTAAGATGTCATAGGTTACTCTCCTATTCCAGTTTATGTGACCTTTTTTTTTAAGTATGTTTAAAAAATATGTCCACTTTCTAAGTATGGAAACAGATTGACTTTAAGTTCTTCATTTTGCCTTTGATGAAAATCTTTTATTGCCACACACATTATAGCATGTTTAAGACCACAAGTCTTGGAAGTACTATAGCCATAATATGGCATATTTAGTACTACAAGTTTCAAAAGTCTTCATATCTTTCTAATTAGGGCGACATAAAATGGAACAGAGGGAATAATATCTTTACTACAAGGACTTCCTTTTGTTTCTCAGCTATCCGTTCTCTCTCCAAACATCGTGCTGTCTATGCTTTTTGTTCTATTATTAGCTATTCTATTTCAGTGGTTCTTTGCAAAAACTTGTGACACTCTTTAATCAGTATGTAGATGGATACACATGTTTACGAAGCTTTTATCAAGGGATTTTGCTTGACCTTTCATCATTGGATGTTACTTAGATGTAATTGACTCTTGAGTTTACTGATAAAATGTTCTTATAATTCATCCAAGGGAATGACCTTGTCAACGAAGTGGGTTGAGAACCATGAGGTTTCGAACGGAGACAATTGTCACGACCCGGACCTAGGGTCTAGAAGTGACATGGCAAATGGGAACCCGAGAGTCCCCAAACAAGCCTCGAAGTATCCATATTCACATCATCGGTTCGGAAATGTATACAAATAGTAAACACATAGTTCTAAGGCACGGGAAAGTAGGACTCACGCTATGGGGATATCATAGGGCAAGGGATTAACATGGATTCACATACACGTAGCACATAAAGACTAAGGGGCGGGTAAGTATGACTCACTCTATGGGGGCAGTACGAGACTTAGGATCTTTCTCATCATAACATGAAACGCATCATAATACTCGTAATCAACCCACATAATGATATCCAATTTATGGCCATATCCATAATCAAAATCCCCGAATATAACACTTAGCATATAAACGTACAAGAGTGCACAAGATGTCCAAAAATGCCTCTAGTCATGAGATAGGACGGGGGCCAAGACACATCCCGGGCTCACCCTCAAAGTAAATAACTCAAACGAAAGCAACATAGGTAGAGGAATGGTGGCTTGTCCTTGGAAGGTAGGACTCATCACAACAAGCAAAACTTGAGATCCAAGCTAGACGTCGTACGGTGGATGAACGTACTCCTCGGTCCTTACATGGTGAGATCATGTAGGCAAAAGTATGCGTTAGT
>JAPFFP010000046.1:5089796-5100756 GCA_026153255.1 Solanum medicagineum
TTTTTCTCTACATCATAAATTATTTGTGTTCTTTATTTTTCTCTACAAGAACACATGTCATCTTGACATAGAGCCCCATAATTAAGTGGGAGCAGTGTAGAGTGAAGGCCATACTTCCTCGAATTGCGAACTTGTGGGTCAACTGATGTTGGTTAGTTGTTCAGGGGATTTCTCAGTTGTCAGAAGGGGAAAAAAAAAGGGCTGACATGGTTTACTAGCTTTTAATTATATCATAAAGTACACTTGTTGATTTTGTAATTATTCTAAATTTCAGTTTTATCTTCTTGTACATTGTTTAGTTGTGTCTACCATCTCATTTATTTAAAGCTTAATATGTTAAGATGTTCAATTTGCTCATATTAGGCTCAGCATATACTTTCTCATGTGCAAACCTATTTTTTCATTTAAGTCAAGAACGTAGGGATATTTTGTTGATGGGACTCGAACATAGGATCTCTGTCACTTTGATATCATATTGAGTTGTGTACCATTTTATCTAAAGGTTTAAGCAAGTTAATTGTTTTAGGTTTGCAACATACATCTGCAATGAGGTATGTCCGTTCTCTCAGGTGAATATCATTGGCAGTTTCATGCCAAAAAGTTAGATGGCATTCAAATTTTGTGTTCCAAGTGAACAACCTAAATGACGAACAAAGCCATGCCTAGTAAGAGTAATATTAGTACTCATGTAGCTATGGAAAATTCTCCATTGAAATTTCCTTGAAATGAATTGTAATAATAAGTAAATGTTCTGATTCTTAGAAAAATGTTCTTACATTGGTCATTACTACTGTTGAGACATTAGATCCTATTAAGACATAACGTTCTGTTTTTTCCTTCATCATCATCCTGCTTTTATGTCTTACTTATTTCTTTGTGCTGGTGAAATGCATTATCCATCACTATTGGATGTATTAATGAACTAATGCAGTCAGTTTATACCTCAGTTCACACAAAGGTTAATAGTATTGTCTGTAGTTCCTCACCTCATGAACTGATTTCTGATTGTATTAAGTTCAAGGTTCATTTTCTTAATCTGTTATTACAGCTAGACCTATCTCTAATGTTGGGTTATTCGATGTTAGACCGCAGTGTTATGGTCCATGCTCCAGATGTTTAATCCTGTGCATGTGTGGGTGGAAGAGTTGAGAGTCCCACAATAGTTAAGGTTGTTGAATTTTAGGTGTAACCTCAACTGGCATGTAAAGACTCAAACTTTGAGAATGCACATCTAGACACATCAAGTTGGTTGAAGTTGGCCCCGTGTTAGTGGCTCTTTACTTGCCAGTTAAGGTGTCTATCCATGTGTTATGCCTTGTAGTTTCTTTACACAATCTTGGACAATTTTCACCACATGAGCTAGCTTTTGGTGTCGAGTTAGTCACGAAGTTTACTCTGTTGAACCTTCCATGTTGATAAATTAGTAGCAGGAAATTTGTTTTGCTTTGTACAATATTCAAAATAGGGATGGGGAGAAGAGAATTTATAAGTGGGAACATTTTCTTTGGTTTGTTGAAGGAGAAAGTGAAAGTGACAATGAATTTAGCCTAGCCTTGATTGGCAAGAGTTTGTGGGCCAAATTAAAAGTTTTTTTTGTTTCCTTTCTCTATTAGGAATTGCTTTCTAGTTTGTGGCCCCAAAAGAGAATCATTTTCCTTTCTCAATTCATTGACTTTTGCTTGCAGCAACCGTAATTTAGGTCTTAGAATGTGTACTATCTGAAACATTACTTTTAAATGGATGGATTTCTTCAGGCATTTATAATCAATCTTTCTGAAAGATGGGAAGATTAATGTAGTTTATATTTTGGAAAATCCGGAAAATCAATATTCCTATATTAGTAAATTCATGGTCTTGTTGGTGCTCAGAGGATCTGTATTTTGGCGAAAACCTATTCAAGTATCTGCAGAACCTGCAAGCCTGCAAATACTTATTAAAAGGGTTGAAGATTTTCCTGATACTCTACCTCATTTGTAATTATGAAACCTGTAACTTGGTGTTGCAGGTTTCTGATTTTCTGGAAATAGAATACAAGTTGTTAAATTCTCAAATAAAAAAAATAAAAAAATAAAAACCCCGCAAGCCTGCGGGTGTGTCACTTATGATTTAAGGAATGACAGTTTGCTTACACCAGCAGCAAATGAACTTGTCACACTTGACTTTGCTTAGGACAAATTGATTTTGGTCTCCTCTTTGTTGTAGTACTCCTCTGTCCCAATCTATGTGTCATACTTTATTTTTTAGTCTGTGTTGGCTTTAAACTTCTCATTTATCCTCAATGAGAAAATATATAACCACACAAGTATCTATAGTTTGTTTTAGACAAGAAATGTCAGAAGTCCTCGTTTCTTTGTTAAGCTCCGTCCCAGTCAAACACCCTAATGACAGAGATTTTCTTTAGATCGTATATCCAAAATGTTTATGTTGCAAGGAAGGATCAGTTTTGTGGTGGATCTTATTCTTCTAAAGGATTCTTACATATTATAGACTGTACCTAGGACATACTTCGGGTCATTATTACTTGTAATTGGTCAAAGTACAATCTAAGTTGACTGAAATAATTTCATCTGCATGTTTAGTTTCTTATGTTCTCTTGTACCATCTTATGTTGCAGGTTTGAAAAACAGGATGGAGTGGTCCTGATGGCTACTACTAGAAATCTCAAGCAAATTGATGAGGCGTTGCAGCGTCCTGGTCGTATGGATAGGATCTTCCGTCTTCAGCGGCCTACTCAAGCCGAAAGAGAAAAGATACTTAGGATAGCTGCAAAAGGAACTATGGACGAAGAGCTTATAGATTTTGTAGATTGGAGAAAGGTACGCTTATTTGGTCTCTCATCTGTTGACTCGACCCCTGTTGAGTTTACCAGTTCTCATTCTCGTCAGAGTATCATATAGGCCCTTCAAGTTTATTGAACTGAAGAGAAGCTCAGACTACTTAACTCGAAAGCAGTTCTTAAACAGCACCTTTCTAATTTGAGAAGTTTCTTGATCATATGCGCATAGAGAATCAACCTAGATCATGCATGGTGATGCTTAATTTTTCATGTATATGAAGTTCTCGACTTGGATTCATGATTACCTGAACTAGAAATGATTTAAGATTTTGTGGAAGTGTCTCAGCACCCTTCGGGGTGGCCACTGGTTTAGGTTTGGGGCTTCCATGTTGGAGGTCTCAAGTTAGAAACCCCTTGCCAGCAAAAGCAAGGGGTTTGCCTTCTTGGTCGAGCTCATCGCACCGGGCTTGCCTAGTGCAGGTTACCTCTCCTATGTGGTTTGCTAGCTATTGCATAGGAGCGGGGGTTTACCCTTTGCGCACCCAAAGGGTAGCGGCTGCGGGCTCCCCTTGTCATAAAAAAAAAGCAACAGTATAAATCTATATGGCAGTTCTTCGTGATTTTCATTACATATACAGGGTCACAAGTTAGTGTTTCTTTGCAAATCTTATGTTAATATTGCTTTGCTTCTTTCTTCTGTTTTTAACTGGTTTAGAAGTGATTGTTGTTAGATGTTAAATGCAGCACAGAAGAGCTTTGTCAAATTTAGTACTGATCTTTTCTTAAAACTGCTACTTTCGCCTAACAGGTTGCAGAGAAAACAGCTCTTTTACGTCCAAGTGAACTAAAACTTGTGCCCGTGGCTTTGGAAGGCAGTGCCTTTAGAAGCAAATTCCTGGACATAGATGAGCTTATGACCTACTGCAGCTGGTTTGCGGTAATTACTACCAATGCTAAAATACTACAATGTTTTTATGAGAAAGGTAGCATTTGTATGCATTGACTAAAACCAGTACAGGGTTGCATTGAGAACCATAATTACAACTTATCCACAAAACAGTATATCTAAATATAATGTCTAACAAGAGCCAAGGATCTCAATAATTGACTCAGCATCCTCTAGGTACATATGTTTACACCAGAAACATAAAAGCCTAATACAGTTCGGTTTTATCTTCTGAAGTTCACAAATTTTGCTCTCAAACATCCAGCATTTCTCTCTCCAGACTCCCCACCAGATACAATGCTGGCTGTCCTCCATCTATCTCTGTCATCCAAACCTATTTCTTCTCAGCTGTAAAGAAGCTGAGTGATTCTATTAGGCATTGTCCAAACAACACCCCTTGGCTGATATAAATCCTCCAAAGTTGAGTTGTTGTCCTGCATTGTAAAAACAGATGGCTGACTGTCTCAACCTTTCTCCACAGAAATAGCGTCTGGAGCGCATAGATAACTTCCTCTTCTTGAGATTTTCTTGTGTCAGGACTGCTTCTCTTGCCAGTAACCAGGTTAAACATGGCACCTTGAAGGGGATTTTTGTTTTCCAGTTTTGTTTCCATGGCCGTTGTGGTGTCTACTGTCCACCTTGGTCCAAAAACTTGTATGCTGAGTTACCTTAAACATGCCTTTGCTATCTTTGCTTTACCAAAGTCTATCAGCCTCATCCTTTGTCCCTTTGAATTCTTCCAAAGCTCTGAAAAATCCTTTCTCAGTTTCAATTTCCCGGTCAATAAAATTCCTTCTAAATTGGATGTTCCATCCTTATGTGTCCAGCTATCAGCTATACTCATTTGTTGATGTACTGCTAAAACATACATCTCGGGTAAAAGGTTCTTTAAACTATTTATCCTCCCAAAAGGAGGTCTTACTTCCATTGCGTACCCTCACAGTTGTGTCATTTCCAAAATAGGCCAAAAGATTCTGATAGACCTCCATAGACTTACACCATAAGGTGTAGATACCTCATTTGTCGTCCATGTATTCTCCTCTCTGTATTTGGCTTTAATTACTTTGCCCCAGTATGCTTGAGGCTCTTGAGAGTATCTCCATAACTACTTCAATCTGAGTGCCTAACTTTGCATTTTCAGATTTCTTATTCCTAAACCCCCTTGTTTCTTTTCCCAAAGAGCTTTGTTCCATTTGACCAAGTTCTGAACAGTAGATTCATTTTCCTTAATCCCTTTCCAGAGAAAATCTCCCCTAATCTTGTCTAAACTTTGTATTATTACATCAGGGATGGGAAAAATAGACATCATGTAGGTTGGGAGAGCATCCAAGACAGAATTGATGGGAGTGACTCTGCCACCTAAAGAGATATACTGGGATTTCCATCTGGTTAGCTTCTTTTCACACTTTTCAATCACTGAAATCCAAATACTCATGGCCTTTGACTGAGCGCCTAGAGGCACACCCAGGTACTTAGTAGGCAAGGAACCTGCTTCCCCTCCCAAAATCCCCGGCAACTCCAGCATATTAGAAACATTATTGATTGGGAGCAACTGGCTCTTCCTACCATACTCCTCAAAAAGCACTAAAATTGATCTCAGGATTATTAGTTGCCCTTCCATAGCATCACAAAAAATTGAAGTATCATAAGCAAGTTGGAGATGTGTGACCTCAATGTTGGCATTTGAACTTAGGGCTTGGTTTGTTACTACCTCAAAACCTCTTAGATATTTATTATTCCTATCCACCTTTATCATGTAATTTAGACCCTCCATGACTATGATAAAAAGAAAAGGGGACAGAGGATCCCCTTTCCTCCCGGGAAGAAACCTTCAGGTGATCCAGAGATGATAAGAATTGAGAATCTTACAGTGGAGATGGCGTATCTTATCCTATGAGTCCACTTCATTCCAAAACCCATACATGAGAGCATTTTCAAAAAACAGCTTATCAACACCATTTGTTGAGCATCTACCAGCTTATCAACAACTCTCTTTAGTTTTTCTGTAGCACCTTTGATAGCAGCTTGTAAACACTGCTTATGAGGCTGATAGGTCTGAAATCTTTCAGTTCCTTAGCTCCATTCTTCTACGGAATCAAGGCAATGTATGTGGCGTTGAAACTTTTCTCAAAGATACCAGAGAGTGAAGTTCTTGAGACTCTCCATGACACCCTTTTTCACTACATCCCAGCATTTGATATAGAACCCCATTGTAAAACCATCAGGATCAGGAGCTTTGTCCATTGCACGCATCTTCAACATGAAAACACTTCTTGTTCCTCAAATGCCCCTCGAAGAGCTTCTCTTTCCTCCTCAGTGATCACTTGACAATTGATTAAGTTAATTGAGGGTCTCCAGCCTGTTTTTTCTGAATATAACTTCTGATAGATTTCAATAATTTCCGCTCTGATTCTCATCGAATCCATTACAGGTTCATATTCAATCATCAGTTGGTCAATATTATTGTTTATTTCATGTGCATTCGCCACTTTGTGGAAATATTTGGTAGTTCTGTCCCCCTCTTTCAGCCAAAGTACCCTTGATTTGTCTCCATGCTACTTCTTCAATTTAAGTACTCTTCATACTCCATTTGAAGAGATGCCTTCAAAGCTTCCTCTGATTTTGTTAGTCTTGTTCCCATTACTGGATCTAGAATGGCTAACTCGCTCAATATTTGGACCTTGGGCATTCTTAGATTTCAAGCTTGTGTTGCTCCATTCCTTCAGTAGAATGGCTAACTCGCTCGATTTGAACCTTGTGCATTTTAGGTTTTCAAAGCTTGTGTTGTTCCACTTTTTGAGAAAAGTAGTGTCTATCTCGGAGAACCAGTTCGGATTCATGCCGGGACAATCAACTACTGAAGCAATCCACCTAATTCGGAGATTAGTGGAGAAATATAGCGAGAGAAGGAGGGACCTTTATATGGTGTTCATTGACCTTGAAAAGACCTATGACAAAGTTTCGAGGGATGTCCTATGGAGATGTCTAGAGGCGAAAAGGGTTGCGATGGTGTACATTAGGGTGATAAAAGATATGTATGCCGGAGCCAAAGCTCGGTGAGAGCAGTAGGATGAGACTCAGAGTATTTTCCTGTTGAGATGAGACTCCATCAAGGATCTGTGTTGAGTCCTTTCCTTTTGCTTTAGTAATGGATGAGCTGACACGATCTATCCAGGAGGGGGTCCCATGGTGTATGCTATGTGCAGATGACCTAGTATTGATTGTTGAGACTCCGGCTAAAGTCAATGATAGATTGGAGGTTTGGAGAGATACTCTGGAATCTAAAGGGTTCAAATTGAGCAGAACCAAAACAGAATACTTGGAGTATAAATTTAGTGTTGCTAGAGATGAAGTAGACATTGAAGTGAAGCTTGCCACTCAACCTATTCCAAGGAGAGAAAGCTTTAAGTTTCTTGGATCTATCATCTAGAGTAGTGGCGATATCGATGATGATGTCGCACATCGTATTGGGGCAGCATGGACAAACTGGAGGCTTGCCTCTGGAGTATTGTGTGATAAAAAGTTACCACCAAAGCTTAAAGACAGGTTTCACAGAATGGTGGTTAGACCGTCTTTGCTGTAGGGGGTGGAGTATTGGCCAATAATGAACTCACATGTTCAGAAGATGCAGGTCGCGGAGATAAGGATGTTGAGATGGATGTGTGGACATACCAGAAGTGACAGGATTAGGAATGAGACCATTCGGGAGAAGCTAGAGGTGGCCCCTGTGGCTGACAAGATGAGGGAAGGGAGACTGTGTTGGTTTGGACATGTGCAGAGAAGGAGTACCGATGCTCCTGTTAGTAGGTGCAAGAGGTTGGACTTAGGGGTTACACAGAGGGGTAGAAGTAGACTGAAGAAGTATTGGGGGGAGGTGATTAGACAAGATATTGCGAAACTTGATTTCATCGAGGACGTGACCTTAGATAGGAAGGAGTGGAGTTCACGAGTTAGAGTAGCAGGCTAATAGGTTAGTTGGGTTAGGTGATGTCTAGCTGTGGGGTATAGTAGGGTAGTAGGTGTCATTATCTGTTGTATATGTGTTAATTTTATCGTATTTACACACTGTTATGTGTTCTTTTCGTTATTAGTTGCTCTTTCTATTCCCTTTTCTTTTCTTTTCCTTTTGCCATATCTACATACTGTCATGTGCATTTCGTCATTAGTCGCTCTTTCTGTTCCCTTTTCTTTTCCTTTCCTTTTTGCCATATCTAGTTTATTCTGCTTATGGGTTTTTGAGATGAGGGTTCCGAGGAAACCACCTGTCTACTTCTGAGGTAGTGGTAAGGTCTGCGTACATTCTGCCCTCCCCAGACCCCATTTGTGGTATTCCATTGGGTATGATGTTGTTGTTGTGTTGCTCCACTCTTTCAGTTTGCCTTTTGAAGCCTTTAATTTATATCCTAGGATGTAATCAGGTTTCTCATTGAAGACAAAAGACTCCCACCACCCTGACTCTTTCCACGAAACCCTTAGTATCAACCACCAGTTATCAAATTTGAAATAGGATTTTTTATGATCCCAAGTTCCCCATTGTAGTGCTATTGGGTTGTGATCTGAGCATAATCTCTGCAACACAACCTGTTTAATTTTGTTGAAACTATCTGCACAGTCCTTAGATACCATAATTTTATCAATTCTAGAAGCAGCATTGTTATTGTCTCCTTTGCACCAGGTAAAACTCCCCCCCTTCTATCTGTAAATCCAAGAGCTCCATGTCTCCAATGAATTCTGAAAATTCTATAATTTTCTTCTCAGATGGAAATCTTCTGACATTGAAGTCGCCACACACTGCCCATGGCTTCTCGAACAAACTTCTGAAAGCTCCCAATTCCTCCCATACATGTTCTCTTTCAAATCTGCAAGTTGGAGCATATACTCTTGTGATATGACAATTATAGTCCTGCGACAGAGCCTCAAATTTACAAGTAAGAGTGCAGAACCAATTTCCAGAACTTCCCCTCTCCATGATCTGCTATCCCATAACATCAAAATCCCCGCTCTAGTGCCACTAGCTTGAAGACAAGCATATTTGACCCATCTTCCACCCCATAATTCTTTTATCATATTTTTAAACTCCCCCTGTCACTTAGATTCCTGTAGACAAACTGTGTCTGCATTCCAGTTGAGAATTAAGCTCTTCACCGGTCGTCTTTTATCCCCACTATTAAGTCCCCTTATATTCCAGGACACAAGTTTTACTGTCATGGTAAAACCTTATCCCCCTCTCTCCCTCTCTTCCCATCACTCTTGAAATTAATGTCAAAAGAGGCGAGCCTTTTTAAGCTCTCGAAACCCCTTGTATCTAGGCCTCTTAATAATAGAAACATTTTCCATCTTTCTAGCTTTCCTGCAGCTATCTATTTGAATGAGTATCTCCAATGACCCCTCCTCGTGTCCCTGGAAATTGACCCCAAACATTTTCCCTAGCTTTATCAGATTTTGCCTTACCCATGCAGATGTCTCCTTCTCCTTCCAAATAATAAAATTCTTATCCTGTTGGATTGGTTCTACATCTTCCAGCATCTACTCTTCAATTTATGTGTCATTTTGCGTAGTAACTATAGTGCTATGGTCCTTTGAGATTTCCATAGCCAACTCTGCTCTGTTGCTGCTAACCTCCTTTGTTGTGGCTTACAGAATGCACTCCAGATGTTTTCCTGTGTCTCTTATGTCTGAGGAAATTTTTCCATAATATGATTGTTACCTTTGTCCAAAAAAAATAAGAGGTCCATAATATGCATGTTCTCCCTCTATTGCGATTTCAAGTTCCAGATGGTCGTTCTTTGGAACTGAGACTTGGCCTCTTACTTCTGAAAAAAGTAGGTCGAAATAGCCTTCCTTAATTGGGGCTGATAAGTCATTAAAAATGACATTGGCTCTATCAGGCTCCATTTTATTTTGGCTCTATCAGGCTCCATTTTATTTTCCATGGAAAACCGGCCCAAGTGGTGTTTGGGAAAAACTTGGGTCTCCACCTCCTCCTCACGTGACCTTCGACTCTCAGTTGAAAACACCCCATCTGTCTCTGTACACCCATGTGTTTGTGTTGTAGGTAATGAAACTTTGTCCTTTCACTGCTATGGGCAAAGCTATTGCCCGCTGGTCCTTTTACGAAGAGAGACCTCTGGGTCCAGTGCTGGATTCTCCCGTTTCCAGCGGCATCTTCTGATGATTATCTCCCAATCCCGAGAACGCCTATCGGACATACTTCTCCACCCAGATGGGGATAAAAAGCTTTATTCCGTCCTTTTCGATGGAAGCCTCGTTAGGGAAGCTTTGACCATCTCCTTTGATTTTGATTCTTGCCCACTTCAAGTGATTTTACAGACGAGTCTCCTCTTCTGTTTCAATCCAGCCACCACACATGTTCTCGATTCTGCGAAGATCTGCTGCGATCAAAGTTGTAGAAGCAGGCATCATGATGCAGATCATCTTGATGGCTTTGTCAACTTTTCATAGGCTCCAACTCTCATAAGCATCCTTAACATGAGGGGTGTGGTCCAATTGAGACCAGAGAGACAAAAAAACATGCTCCATAATTCTGAGGCCGCCTCACGATGAAAGAAGGTGCGTGGGGGTTTCAAACCTCTTTTTGCACATATAGCATCTGTTTGGGAGCTGGATTTTCCTTTCCTTGATGTTATCTTGGGTGAGGTGTGCTCTAATATAAAACTGTCCAGTTAAAACAAGAAATCTTAGAAGGTAGCTTGGTCCTCCGTAGAGTTGGCAAAATGGGTAATTTATATGGGTACCTACTCATATTACCTAGCTTAAATGAGTTGGATATCCAACTCGTTTAAAATGGGTAAAGAAAATGAGTTGAACTCATATTACCCATTTAAGAATGGGTAGTTAAATGGGTAAAAGTTCATCCATAGAAGAAAGAGAAGTGGTATTAATATATTTTTTTAAATATAGGTGATCGGGTAGGGGTGGGTGAGATAAAGAAGAAAATCACTCTCATTTTGAAGCCACAAATTAATTCTTTTTCACTGTTTTTGGGTGGGCTGGGAGGAGGGGTAAAAAAGAAATTTAAGAATTTTTTAATAATATTTTTCTTAGGATGGGGCTGGGTTTCAGTGGGTGTAAAAAATTGAAGATTTCTTTTTCAATTAAATATTTTCTTTCTTATTTTTTTTTGGGGGGGGGGGGGGGGGAGGGGGGGCTGGGGGGGGGGTGGGGGGGGTTGGGGGGTGGAAAATTTAAGATTTTTTTTTTTTAAAAAGAACAAATTA